>CM041719.1:910000-920000 GCA_023373845.1 Nibea coibor | reverse complement strand
AGCAGACAGTAGGAGAGGAACATCGTGTTACTTTAAATCCTAAACCAACGTAGACGTCTTCACCACCTTCACGTGTGCAGCGAAGTTGGAAGGTTTGACCTTTACACAGCTCTCCACGCGGCTGATCGTGGTCATTCAGAAGCAGAGCTGGTAACGAGCTTCCTATCACGGTGTGGGAATCTAATGAGGGCGTGCAGGAGAGATAAGTGCTGAGCTGCAGGAAACAGCGAGGTGTCTGCAGGTGAAGAAAACAGCAGCAACACTGAATGCTGACTTCACTTCCTGCTGCATATTTGTGGAGGTCGCTCTGCGATCTGCTGACAGGCTCAGGACTCCTGCTCACTCCTCATACTGACGCCAGAAGAGAAGAAGTCAGACAACGGCAGAGAAAAGTTTCTTCTGCGCTGCTTCACTGAACGCTGCCTCTCTTCATTACAGAGCAGAAGGTCTGCTGAGGCCCGCAGAGGGCGAGCACGCTTCCTGCTTCACCTCACAGATTACAGATGAACGGGAGCTATGACTGCGTCCTCCGATCAGCTGATAACACACCGCCCGTAATCATTAATTAATGAAACCAAAAACATTCAGACAACCTTCTGTAACAGTTACCTAATGTTTCTGTAGCATTGACAGAACGTTCCCTGTCCCTTTAAGAAACACCTGAACAATTCATCACGTGTCCGTAACAACTCGAGATACAGGACGTCACGTGACCACAGACTGACGTCTCTACGATCCACAGATAAACTACATAACTACATAACATAATGTTATTATTGCTTGTAATAAATATGACAGTCGTGCTGTTACTCTGAATATCGGCGCGCTGTGATCGTCTCGCCGTGCTGATATTCAGTATAACAGCACTGTCAGTGTTCTTCATGTGTTTGTGTCACTCTGCAGGAGCCAATCAGAAGAGGTCATTTTACATTTTACTATCATTTCTACATTCAAGGCCTTCAGTGCGCCCAAAGACCTCCATGTTTTTGTCTCATCATGAGCTTGTTGTTATTTCAGATGTTCGGAGGCTGCAGTCAGTGAAGCTGCAGGTGACAAGGTGTTCTTCATTCAGGAGCATGCAGGCGCTCAGGAACAACACGACTGCTGCAACATCAGGCTCTTCTCCTGTATCAGTCTCTACCTTTGGACCTGACTTACACATCAGTCAGTCATAAATATCTCCATACGATGCAGACCCGCCTCCCCCGCCTCCCCCCACCTCCCCCCGGGCTGTTGATGCAGCAGACCGGCTGACTGTCGACCAACACGCCCAGAGGAAAGTCAGTTTGTCTGTCAGAAAGGAATGCTCGACTCCCACGCGCTCCACGTGACAGCTGGGGAATGCAGGTGAACCACCTGAAGTGTCAGATTGTTGCGGCAGGTGAATGACGCAGAATGACTCGACAAACCAGAATAAAAAGTCCGAACCGTGAGCTCTATTATGGCCGCTTCATGTAGCTAATGTTCACCTGAGACGCAGCCTTTATGCACAGGAAGTGACCTTTGAACCACATTCAGACGAGAGCTCACCTGACGTCCGTTCAAATATTTGTTTTGCCAGTACAGACTGTCACTTCAAATCCCATCAAAGCCTGCAGTGCTGCTCTGTGCTGTGAGCCCTCAGACAAACCGTAACTGGGAGATTCCAGCAGAGGAATGTGTGAGTAATCAGGCCTGAGAGTGACGTCTCTTTGCCCGTGGCTGGATGCTCACACAGGCCCGGGGGACACGTTTCCTTGTTGACCCCCTGTGCTCCGCTCTCTGTCTGCACTCTGTCTCCTCCGAGCAGACACAGCAGACGACTGCAGGCAGCTTCATTAGATTTTGCTCTGAGAATTAGAAACTCCAGCAGAACTCCTGGAAGACTCACCTGGCCTCAGGTTAGCTGTGTGTCAATTAATATGATGATTTGATTTAAAACGCCCGAAGGCCCCGTGAGTTTGAGAGTCACTGTGCTGAGGTGGAGCAGCGTGCAGTTAACGCCCATCATGTATCTATAACACTGAAGCACGTAACGCTTTACGGCACTAAGTCACACACACACACACACACACACACACACACACACACACCAACTATTTCACTGATTCTGGTGAAACTGGATCAGATTTTATGGAGAAAATGTTTCCTGGTTTTCCCTCTGATGTCCTCCGGCTGCTCCGCCTCAACTCTCTGTGATTTACAGAGTTTATGATGGACAGTGAAGTAAACTGCTGACAGCTGGAGCTGCTGTTAGCTCATGTTAGCTCAGTCTGTTAGCTGCTGTTAGCTCATGTTAGCTCAGTCTGTTAGCTGCTGTTAGCTCATGTTAGCTCAGTCTGTTAGCTGCTGTTAGCTCATGTTAGCTCAGTCTGTTAGCTGCCGTTAGCTCATGTTAGCTCAGTCTGTTAGCTGCTGTTAGCTCAGTCTGTTAGCTGCCGTTAGCTCATGTTAGCTCAGTCTGTTAGCGGCTGTTAGCTCATGTTAGCTCAGTCTGTTAGCTGCCGTTAGCTCAGTCTGTTAGCTGCCGTTAGCTCAATCTGTTAGCTGCCGTTAGCTCATGTTAGCTCAGTCTGTTAGCTGCTGTTAGCTCAGTCTGTTAGCTGCTGTTAGCTCAGTCTGTTAGCTGCCGTTAGCTCATGTTAGCTCAGTCTGTTAGCGGCTGTTAGCTCATGTTAGCTCAGTCTGTTAGCTCATGTTAGCTCAGTCTGTTAGCTGCCGTTAGCTCATGTTAGCTCAGTCTGTTAGCTGCTGTTAGCTCAGTCTGTTAGCTCATGTTAGCTCATGTTAGCTCAGTCTGTTAGCTGCCGTTAGCTCATGTTAGCTCATGTTAGCTCAGTCTGTTAGCTGCACATAGTTACACAGTGGGATTACTCTGATTTATAGAGATGTTTGGGGTCCACACACGGTGTGTTCAGGTGTGACTGAGCTATATAAATACTGCATGGAAATAATAATAAAAAAAATACTAATAATAGTAAAATAAAGTTAGTGAGGTAAACAACAGCAGAACAAAGAGCTGAGCATCCTCCTCCTCCTCACCTTGAACTCCACGGACAGCTGCGGCGTGTACTCCAGCGTCCACAGGGCTCGAACCAGCGCCGCCAGCTGCTCGGTCACCTCTCCCCGGTCGCTCCTGTGGCGCTCCTCTCCTCCTCGCACCTCCCCGTTCACCCTCCCGTGGCTCCCATCCGACTTGTACTGCTCCAGCCCGAGGTACTCGGCCAGCAGGTCGGTGTTGCTGAGGCACTGGACCACGGCGTTCATGAAGCAGGTGTTGCCGTGGTTCTTCAGCCCGAGCACCCCGGGGGTCTTATCGCCGTAGCACCAGGACAGCCGGTCCTTCACCGAGCCGTGAGAGGAGGACACGGTGGAGCTCTTCTTCACGGTCCCCTCCCTGGAGCCCTGCGGACAGTCGTCTTTAAAGCCCCCCGACGCGCTCTGCCCGAAGCCGCCGTCGTCGTCCTCCGCGTCCGGCGGCTCCGCTCCAAAGTGCGTCAAAGTGCCCAAAGTTTTCAGGATCCTTCCCATGAAATTCCCCAACGAGCGCAGCGAGTTCCTCCTGCTGAACCTCCCGGCCCGCGGCGGCTTCTCCTTCCGCTTGCTGCCTTTGGCTTTCCTGTGTTTTCTTACCTTGCCGTCCTTGCGGGGATCCATGGCGCCGACCGGACCGACACCGACTGAAGCGGGCTGTGGAGTCGCACCTGTCTGCCAGACTGTCTACCCCTCCTCCTCCTCCTCCTCCTCCTCCCTTCACTTACCGCTGAGGTGGCACCGGCTCGGTGCCAGTAAGGCACATGTCTCACTGCTGCTCTGACATCCCGGTAACGACCCCGGTACGGTGAGATGATCCGCGTCCTTCCCTCCGCCCGGCAGGTTCCGGTTCTTCCTCATCGACAGCTCTCTGCGCTTTGACTCAGCACCGCTGTGCCTCCTTCCCTCCCTCCTTCCCACCTTCCCTCCTTCCCTCCTCTCCTCTCCTGCCTTCGGGGCGACAGTGAAGAACTTTGTGTCTGGAGGTCAGACTTTGGTCACAGCTCAGCACGCAGGTGGACACAGAGTTCTGTTCGGACCAGCTCTGGACCAGCAGAGAGCGGGAAGCTTTGTGAGACAGGGAACAAGGAAGTTGTTTGTTTGGAAGGTGTTTGCAGCCTTAAACTGCCCCCTGTAGGACCAGGCACAGCATCACCTGCTCCATCATCTTCATCAGAGGATCCAAACCCTCAAACCAGGACCACAGAACCAGGCCTGGAGTGAACGCCTTTAATACAGCGTGCACATGTCAGCAAGTGTCCAATGAAACCAGGACAAAGACCTTCAGAATAAATTCAGCATCATCCACTAAAATGATCATGGAGGTCTCATGGAGACGCCCGAGGCTGGAAAGGTAAAGTTGTCCTGAATGGAGGCACCTCCGGTGACCCGGGTCTGGTTCTGGCTGAGACATCTCCTCTGTCCTCCAGTACAACAAAAATATCTTCACAGACAAACAGAAGATCCAGAATGTTGAGGAGCGTTCGAATCACATCTTAAAGAGCTCATCGTGCCCCATCTCCCCACAAGAACACTCTCAGGCTGCAGGGTTCCTCAGGGTTCCTCTTCTTCTGTGAAACCAGCTCCCAGTTCTGGTTCTGGAGGCAGACCCCACCTGGTGGCTCGGGCCATGTCTCATTAATAGATTGCTAACTTAGCTTCGTCTGTGGAGTTTGGGTCGTGGTCACGCTGAGGTCGGCAGGAGCTGTTAGAGTCGACCTGTCGACATGAGTCATGACTGCTTGTTAGACTGATGCTGTATAAATGAAATGCAGCTGAACTGGACCTGGAGCTGCACAGAGCCGTCAGCACACACACACACACACACACACACACACACACAGTATCCTATAAACAGTCTGCTCTCTTAATGCTGCTGAAGTAAAATGGATGTCAGAGGAGCGTCCGTGCACAGCGTTTCTTTTTGTGCTTGTTCAGATTCTGATCGTGTGCAGCTTCATTTCACAGCTCACCGCTGCTACAGATCGAGTTAGTGAGCCACATGTGGCTCATTTATTGAAATAGATCGTCCAATACTTCCATAATTCCTCCTCACGCTCGTTCTCCAGCATTGTTGGGAAACACTGTAAACAAAGTCCAGGTCAGCTTCATGAAGGTGCCGGTGGATGGATGGAGGAGGCAGTGAGGAGGGCAGCTTCAGTCAGAGAGCCTCTGTGGCATGTCGGCGCTGACAGAGAATCTGAGCTCGCCTCTGCAGCAGCATCTCTGTGAATTGAATGTACTGTGTAATGCAGCCTTGAGTCTCACTCCACCAACTACTTCCCTGGTTTGGGTGAAGCTGGATCATATTTTATGGACACAGCAAACAGATTTCGACTGTTTTTATTTTCCATGCTGAAATCTGCTCAGAAACTTTAAAGAAACATTAAAGAAACATTAAAGTTTGATTTTTAACATGACTCTGTCACGTTAAGAGGAAGAAGGAGGGTGGGGGAACCTCCACCTGAGGATGGCTCCGTCTGCGCTGGTGCTGATCAGGGTGCTGTTGTTGGAGCAGACCTTGATGCTGGTGATGCTGCCGCCGTGACCTTTTCCTATGTGGGTGACTACGCCCTCCGCGTAGTCCCACACCTTCACCAGCTTGTCATCTCCACCTGCCGTGAAAAAAGTTGCAGTGAGACAAACAGAGTCAAACGTGTCAGCAGCAGACGTGTGGTGAGCTGCTACCTGTCACAAAGTATTTGCCGTCCTGCGTCACGTGCATGCCGTTGATGGCTCCGGACTTGGAGCCCTCCACCTCTCTGATGACAGTACCGTCGTACACCTCCCAGTACGAAACCTGAGGACGGAGTAACACACTGAGGTGTAGCTGAGGTGAACACACTGAGGTGGAGCTGAGGTGAACACACTGAGGTGTAGCTGAGGTGAACACACTGAGGTGGAGCTGCAGGTGAACACACTGAGGTGTAGCTGAGGTGAACACACTGAGGTGGAGCTGCAGGTGAACACACTGAGGTGTAGCTGAGGTGAACACACTGAGGTGTAGCTGAGGTGAACACACTGAGGTGGAGCTGCAGGTGAACACACTGAGGTGGAGCTGCAGGTGAACACACTGAGGTGGAGCTGCAGGTGAACACACTGAGGTGGAGCTGAGGTGAACACACTGAGGTGGAGCTGAGGTGAACACACTGAGGTGTAGCTGAGGTGAACACACTGAGGTGGAGCTGCAGGTGAACACACTGAGGTGGAGCTGAGGTGAACACACTGAGGTGTAGCTGAGGTGAACACACTGAGGTGTAGCTGAGGTGAACACACTGAGGTGTAGCTGAGGTGAACACACTGAGGTGTAGCTGAGGTGAACACACTGAGGTGTAGCTGAGGTGAACACACTGAGGTGTAGCTGCAGGTGTGACATGCCAAACATCTGTAACATGTCTGCTGGGAATAAAATTAATTCTCTGACTTTAAACAGTTTAAACTGGATTTTTGATTCTGTCTTTGAAACGTTTGTTCGCTCTTCATATGTAAACGTAAAGTGTGTGTCTGATGACGTGTGTGTCCTGATGACGTCTCTGTCCTTACACCTTTTGACCGCTTCCTGTCGTCCTATTGGCTGACAGCACAGATGATGCAGCGTCTCTTTAACATCATGATGTTAACTCAGTCTCTTAATGCTTTAAGTTAAAGACGTGCATGTCTCAGGATTCTTTCAGCTCATACACTGTTAAACATTCATTGAACTTAAAGCTGCAGCTCATCAGAAAAACTCAAATTTCATTGGACAGCAGGGATGTGATGTAATCTGAAGAGTAACTAGTAACTAAATGTGTCAAATGTAGCAGAGGGAATACAGCTCAACACCCCTACAGAAGAAGTCTGAAGCTTTACTGAACCTTTGAGTAAATGTACACACACACACACACACGTATTGAAATTTGCTGATCGTCTCTGGAGCTCTGCAGCTGTCAGAGCATCACAAAGGGACGCTGTTAGCTCGAGTTATTTATAGCACAGAACCAACCAAACGCCACCGCCGCTCCTTTCTTCTTATTTAGAAGAGAAACCTGACGACGTCTTCAAAGTCAGCTCCCGTGAACGGACGGAGGGACAGACGGAGGGACAGACGGAGGGATGGAGGGACGGACGGAGGGATGGAGGGACAGACGGAGGGACGGACGGAGGGATGGAGGGACGGACGGGTGGGTGTGATCGTTAGAAGCAGTCAGGCATTAAAACCACAAAACACTGAATCCTCACAAAAAACTGAAAAACTGAGTTCGAAACCTCCACACAGACTCTGTAGATCTCAGACTCAGCTGTGTTGCTTGTATTTTCACAGCAGTATATGTGTATGTGTGTATTCAGCCAAAAGCTACAGTAACCAATGACGGACTGTAGACTTACCTGTTACCAGCTGGTTTACAGTTTCAGACTGACTGATGCTGCTGTGACTAACCTCAGTGAACTGAGTTCATGTTACACAGAGCTGCTCAGAATAAGGCCAACATTTATAAAATGTCTCAGACAGGATTTCATCTCTGCACAGAGCCGCCGTGCCTCTAATGCATTAAAGGAGGGGAAATGTAATCTCACACAGACGTATCAGATGCTGTGGAAGAGGCAGAACAAAGGCTCGCTGAGAGGAAGACAGGAATCTTATTTATAGTTTTTCTCTGGACGTTAGAAGCCACAGGAACATTTCTGCCTCGCACAGTCCGGTTTATTCACGTGGAAAGACTTACTGATGTGATTCCCACCAAACGACTGTCAGAGCATCATTTAGAGAGCAGAGGGATCACTGCAGACTCCAAACACAGCTCGCAGCTCACAGGGCCACAGCGACAACATGCAAACATCCCGTCCAATGTGGTCAAACTGAATACCACCAACATCGTGCTTCATATACATACACACATATCTATACATATATACAGTAACGCCGCCCCGCGTCTCTTCCTCGGCTCATTTCAGCAGCTTATGAAAGACTCCCACCGGGGCGAGTCGCCTGGGTCCATCTGTGTTCGCTCCCTCAGCCTCGGCCGACAACAACACGCCAGGAAATGAACACACGAGTCCGACAGCTCCTTTTGTTCAGAACATGTTATTCATCATCGTGAGCTTTCACGTTCCTTACTGTTATTATTATATGTAATTATTATATTGTTACTTCAGCCCTTTGGAGGAATTATCATACGAACACACGAACCTCCGACACAGCAACACATCAAAGTTTGACTCTCTGTCCACCCTGAGAAACTTGGACAGCCGCCTACCTGAGCGTCCTCATACAGACAGATGTTACCTCCTCCAGTGAGCGACGCCACCCGTACGCTCAGGACAGTCCAAACTTTTCTGTCTGTTGGTGGAACGTCCTACCAGTTCCTACAGATCAGGGGCGTCCCTCTCTACCTTCACAGACCTGCTGAAGGCCTCCAGCTCTGCAGAGAGGACCTCCTCTACGACACTACCAACAGCTGGACACAACACATCTGTCCTCTGCAGCTGGACACGACACGTCTGTCCTCTGCAGCTGGACACGACACGTCTGTCCTCTGCAGCTGGACACGACACGTCTGTCCTCTGCAGCTGGACATGATAAATCTGTCCCACTCCAAATCTGTCACTGCACTAACGTCCTGGTCTCACTGATTGTTTCACTTGTTGTGAGTCTCTTTGGATAAAAGCTAAATGTAACCACCATCATCGTTCTTGACAAAGTGTCTCATTCAACCTCTCCCTGACCTTCGTCTCCGCCCTCCTCCTCTCTGATCGGTTAACTCTCTGTGAATTTGCTCACAGATGCATGCTGGGATGTGATGAAGGCTTGGAGTAAGAGGAGAGAGAGAGAGAGCGATGGTGTTTGTTCTCCCAGACAGAGCGCCTGTGTCCTGGGATGAGCAGATGGTGGATCTGGCTGGAGCTCAGGCGGCACAGGCGACATCCGCAGGAAGGCACGAACACCACAGCAACCCCCCAGCACCACCCGTCTACCTCCGCCCGTCCCTTTGCCTCACTCAGCACATCACGGCGCTGCGTTAATCAGCACAACTTGTCCTCGCCTCTCAGCGTGCAGGGGAGGCGGCAGTGTGGGTTCTAGTGTGTGGCCGGGTTCGAGGGGTGAGGATGAAGTGCACAATCAAGGAAACGAGCGTTTCACTCTGCCGCCGCGAACTGCTGACCTTCTGTGCAGGAGCGGTGCAGAGTTAATCAGAATTACTCAGAGAATAACAGACTTTAAAGGGCGGCTGAGTGTTTTTGTCACGGCGACTCGCTGCCAACACAATGGCTTAATTATGTTGAGCTGAGAAACAAATTACAAGCTTTTCAAACTAATCTGTGGACAAGCAAGTGTGTGTGTGACTGTGTAAGTCGGCTGTGATCTGAGCCGAGCGGCAGGCTGTTCTCTCATGCACACTGACTGCAGATTATAATAACAATAACAGCATAATGAGACGTGTAGATTACGACCGCTGAGTGCGCCGTCTCTCTGCGCCCTGAGAGATCGTCAGTCATTACAATCACTGCGCTTCCCACGAGACGCCCGACCAGGTCTGACGCCTTCCAACAAGTCAGAGCGTGAAACCGCCAAACAAATCTGAAAGTCTCAGGAAACAGGAGCTGCTGTGACGAGGACTTCAAATGAAGAAATCAGATAAATAAGGAGTTACAGTCTCACACTCACCTTCCTGTCGGTGCCACTGGTGATGATCTGGTAATCCTCCGGGTGGTAGCACACCGTCCGGAACATCGTGTTTCCTATCACCATCTGAAGACTCACAAAGCGCCTGCAGCAGGAAGAGACACGAGAGAGAGAAGAGAGTTTCAGAGTTAAAACAAAATGTCAGAGACAAACACCTGAAGAAGAACGAGGAGCACATGCTGGAAGACTTCAGTCCACAGTGAACAAACGTGACCACTGTCTCCTGGCAGGATTTAAAGTCTCTTCATAGTGAGCCGCTCACACCTGAAGGCAGCGCTCTAATTTGCAGCTACCATTAGAGGTTATATCTGCTGTATGAAAACATGT
>CM041719.1:795000-902500 GCA_023373845.1 Nibea coibor | reverse complement strand
ACCGAGCTGTCTCCGGTAAACACCGAGAGAGAAACGCCGTTAACTCTTCAACGCCAAACAAACGTTACCTAGCAACGGCCCGCGCTCTGTGCGAGCGCTGATTGGTCGGTGACACGTCCCCGCTGCCTTCACGTACACTCGGATGTTTTTTGTCTTCAGACGGCTGCGCATAAAACAAATAAACAAATAACTCGATAAATAACAGCTGATTAGGCGATGTTAAGAGACACAAACACAAGAACAACTTTAACATTAATACATTTTACCGTGCTTGCACTCTTACTTTACCAGTATGTAACAGGTGTGTTACCAAAAACAGGCTAAAACCTGGACGTAGTCTCCGCGACGTCCTACAGACTGTCTAAAACCTGGACGTAGTCTCTGTGACGTCCCCGCAGACTGTCTAAAACCTGGACGTAGTCTCTGTGACGTCCTACAGACTGTCTAAAACCTGGACGTAGTCTCTGTGACGTCCCGGCAGACTGTCTAAAACCTGGACGTAGTCTCTGTGACGTCCTCACAGACTGTCTAAAACCTGGACATAGTCTCTGTGACGTCCCCACAGACTGTCTAAAACCTGGACGTAGTCTCTGTGACGTCCTACAGACTGTCTAAAACCTGGACGTAGTCTCTGTGACGTCCCCGCAGACTGTCTAAAACCTGGACGTAGTCTCTGTGACGTCCCGGCAGACTGTCTAAAACCTGGACGTAGTCTCTGTGACGTCCTCACAGACTGTCTAAAACCTGGACGTAGTCTCTGTGACGTCCCTGCAGACTGTCTAAAACCTGGACGTAGTCTCTGTGACGTCCCCGCAGACTGTCTAAAACCTGGATGTAGTCTCTGTGACGTCCTACAGACTGTCTAAAACCTGGACGTAGTCTCTGTGACGTCCCCGCAGACTGTCTAAAACCTGGATGTAGTCTCTGTGACGTCCTACAGACTGTCTAAAACCTGGACGTAGTCTCTGTGACGTCCCGGCAGACTGTCTAAAACCTGGACGTAGTCTCTGTGACGTCCCCGCAGACTGTCTAAAACCTGGACGTAGTCTCTGTGACGTCCCCGCAGACTGTCTAAAACCTGGACGTAGTTTCTGTGACGTCCCCGCAGACTGTCTAAAACCTGGACGTAGTCTCTGTGACGTCCCCGCAGACTGTCTAAAACCTGGATGTAGTCTCTGTGACGTCTTCACAGACTGTCTAAAACCTGGACGTAGTCTCTGTGACGTCCTACAGACTGTCTAAAACCTGGACGTAGTCTCTGTGACGTCCTACAGACTGTCTAAAACCTGGACGTAGTCTCTGTGACGTCCTACAGACTGTCTAAAACCTGGACGTAGTCTCTGTGACGTCCCCGCAGACTGTCTAAAACCTGGACGTAGTCTCTGTGACGTCCCCGCAGACTGTCTAAAACCTGGACGTAGTCTCTGTGACGTCCCCGCAGACTGTCTAAAACCTGGATGTAGTCTCTGTGACGTCTTCACAGACTGTCTAAAACCTGGACGTAGTCTCTGTGACGTCCCGGCAGACTGTCTAAAACCTGGACGTAGTCTCTGTGACGTCTCGGCAGACTGTCTAAAACCTGGACGTAGTCTCTGTGACGTCCTACAGACTGTCTAAAACCTGGACGTAGTCTCTGTGACGTCCCCGCAGACTGTCTAAAACCTGGACGTAGTCTCTGTGACGTCCCCGCAGACTGTCTAAAACCTGGACGTAGTAAACATGTACACACATTAAAACATGAAATTTTATTGGTGTTTGACAGATTTTGGTTCTCTCACATTTTTATCTGCAGAAATAAAAACACATTACTTTGTTAATATTTCGGACTCGTGTTTCTCTGTGGTGAACTACAGCACTATGGAATACATGTTTGATATTGTGTCACATCAATATAAAACAAAAGTGCTGCGCTCACAGTGACGCAGCACTTTCTGCTCTGAGTCAGCAAACATCACTGGTGTGAAACAGAAATGTTTTTGGCTTTAACGGTTTATGATGGCAACAGAAGTCAAAATATCGTTTATGAAATGCAGGAAAATCAGTGAGCTGCACGGAGAGCACGTCTAACGAAGGACGCCTCGTCAAACAGCACGGAGCAGGTCGAGCTGACAGGAAGTCAGACACAGAAACGTTTGATTTTCAAAATAAAACACCTGCGCAGACTCCAGTTGACAAAGTTTGGTCAGAACGCTTCTGAAGCTGTTCAGGGGTATGAGTGAGGTAGTGGATTACATCAGAGTAATCTGAAAGCAGACATTTCGTGAAGACTGGCGACGGCTGCAGAGACTCGTCAGCGCTTTATTGAGTATTATCTTTAATGCACGTCAAATAAGAGTTCAGAGGAACTTTGGTTGTGACAGATCTTCTGAGATCTTCTACCACAGTATGTGAAGGTGAAGACATGAGCTCTCACATTCAGCCCGTGGCTCCAGGATTCACAGAGTCTCCTTCAAAACTGGACATGTCTTTGCTCGTGTCCATCGACATCTGTCTGTGCGTGTGTGTCCTCCGGTGTCGGCTCAGAGAATGACTCCATGAAAACCTGCGACCGCAGGTGAGGCACAGGTACGGCCTTTCCCCCGTGTGCGTCCGCTGATGTTTGGTCAGCGACTTGTAGCGCGTGAAGGTCGCCCCGCACTCATTGCAGATGTACTTCTCCGACTTAATGTGGACGTTCTGCTCGTGCTCCTTCATGTTGCCGAGCTGCGAGAAGCCTTTCCCGCACACGGGGCAGAGGTGTGGTTTCTCTCCAGAGTGGGTCAGTCCGTGGATGTTCAGGTCCTGCCGTGAATAAAAGCCCTTCTCGCAGACGATGCACTTGTACGGCCGCTCGCCCGTGTGGCTCCTCATGTGTCGCTTCAGCCCCTCCGAGCGGGAGAAGCAGCTCTCGCACAGGCTGCACCTGAACGGTTTCTCCCCCGTGTGTGAGCGGAAGTGTCGCCGCAGCTCCGACGCCTTGAAGAAGCACATCCCGCAGTCGGTGCAGCAGTGAGGCTTCTCGGGCTGCTCCTCGTGCGTCTTCTCGTGCGCTTTGCAGTGACCCGACTCGGAGAATCCTTTCCCGCACACCGCGCAGGTGAAGGGCTTCTCGCCAGTGTGCATCCGCTTGTGTCGGACCAGCTTGTTGAGTTTGCTGAACGTCTTCGAGCAGTACGAACACTGATGAGGCGCCTTGGGTTTCTTCGAGTGCGTGCGCTTATGTCTCTCTAACTTTGAAGGCCTGTTGAAGACTTTGCCACAGTCGGGACACGGGTGCTTGTTAGTCCGACTGTGGCAGTTCTGGTGTCGGATCAGCTTCTCTTGTTGTGTGAAAGTCTTCTCGCAGTGCTGACACTGATGAAGAGTCTTGGGCTTCCTGGTGTGGACGGGTTTGTGCCTCTCCAGCTTCGACGGTCTGTCGAACACCTTCCCACAGGTGGAGCAGGGGTAGCTCTTGTCGGGTGCGCCGCCCTCTGGCTGCTTGGAGCTCTCGGGATCGGTGGCGGTCGAAGCATCGTTGGAGTCAGATTCTGAGATGACCTTCACCACAATTTCGTCGGGACCTGAGGAACAGTCACATCAATCAATTTTCATCACCACCCACCCCGACGCCCCGTCCCTTCATACAAAACCAGCGTCTCCTGAAACTAAACATTCACAGTCACAGTTTGAGACGCTGGTACTGATTTATTAGAAACAAACAGGAAGTCTTACTCTCCTCTGAAGACTCTGTTTTAGGGACAGACGCAGCGTCCGGGCCCATGACTGCAGCCTGCACACACACACACACACACACGCACGCACACACACACACACACACAGGAATTAGCAGATGAACTGTTCATACATGTGATGAAGTATTTCTGTCTTTACATGAACAAACTGTCCTGATGTTTTCAGCTCAGTCTGTGTTATCTCATTAACACACACACACACACACACACACGTTACATTAAAGTATTCATACTCTATGTATTTATATATGGTATAGTATTCATGTACAGTTGTTTATCTCTGCACGTTACAGAGTAATCCGTTACTCTGGTACTCTCAGTATTGTGTCATAAAGTTGAATCAGCTCAGTCGGTTGTTGTTACAGACCGTCTGTCTGTCACTCACACACACTCACACACACACACACACACACACACACACACAGGTTTAGCGGTTTGCGGGTCGATGCTTGTTGTTATCTAGGCTAACGTTAGCTGCTAACTGGGCTAAAGCTAACGCCGTTAGCCGACAGACCGTGTCCGGTGAAGCGGCACAGACCAGGTGAAGTCCCACCTGTGTGATGATCCTTCAGGCCCCGGCTCGTCACATCTTCAGCCCGCAGAGGTTTAGATCCAACAGCCTTCAGGGTAAAGCTAAGCTAACGCTAAGCTAAAGCTAGCTACAGTTAGCCTGCTCATCAAGCTACAGCGGTGATGTGTGGTGCCTTCAAGTGCCCCACGGAAATTCAGAGGTTTGACCTCGAGTTGTTGCTCTGCTACTGAACTATTCATGCTTTAAATACATGATTTATGTTGTATTATAATAATGAATTATCATAATTATGAGAAGAAATTAGCGATGTACGTAGCACGTATTTTTTAAATTTCAAAATAAAATGTCGATAAAGTTATTCAGTAAGCGTCAGTACAAGTTTACAATTCATTTTCTTCATCTCTTTATTCACATTTTTCTGTATCTTATCACAACAAACAGACAAAAAAGTTTCCCATATTTAAAATTGTCCCAACAGTCCTTGAACGCAGCAAGAGGTTTCAAAATGGGTCGGTTTATTTTCGGTAGGTAGAACCGAACCCCCATCCGAGCCCAGTCTGTGCTGCTGGGTCTGATCAGGACAGACACAGGTATTATATGTGTATACTGTTCTTCATACACACATTTACAGGCACACACACCCTCAATAACACGTGGTGACTTTTCAAGATGATGAACTCGGAGAGTTAAATAAATAAATAAAATTCATTTTTACATGCACAGTACAAACATGGTGTTTAGAATAAATCACAGACGGACTGAAAATAGTTTCATTGTGTTTCAAATGCAGCTGAGCTGTAAAAACAATGCAGGTCATCCATTGAAGGTCCACTGGGTCAGACTGCAGAATATAATCTTCATAACTCTGTGTTCAGTGTTTAATCACCCAAACATGACACTGTCTCCCTCGCGTCACGGCCTGTGGTTCCTTGTGGATCCGTCCTCTGATGCTGACCTGACACAGGACGCGGCGGCGCATCACGTCTGTGCCAGGACTGTGCAGGTCCTCCTCCATGTGAAACGCCATGTTTCTACAGGAGCCCAGACCAGACAAACTAAACTCTGACTCTACAAAGGTCTGTCAGGGCTCACACTGCAGACTGTATTGCTCTTGTAGCTGCATGTCCTAACGTGTAGACATGGGTACATGTGTAATGCACACAAGCCCAGTAACACGCACAGAGCGACCCGTCGTCCTGCTGTTATTTTACTGAGTGGGGAAACTGGGAGAAAGTGTGATGGAGTTCTGGATGCCCCACACTTCCAGTGCCTGGATCTTGAAATGTCTCTTGCACAGTGGGATGCTCTTGAACGTGTCACAAGGCTCCGAGCATCCTCCCTCCAGGTCTGCCTGTAGGCAGAGCGCATGGCCGCCGTCACCACCTAAAAGAGGACACACACATGAACGTTAACCAATCGACAGAGCTGCCGTGTCCTTCTCACGAAGCGTTCAGCTGACGTACCGATGATGAGCTGGCTGTCGCTGCCTGCTATGAACATGGAGGCCTCTTGCTCCTTGGGTCTCTTGGGCTCTTTGGCAGTCATGGGTTCCTCTGACGGGGCAGTGAAGGGGATCGTCAGGTAGCTGGGGTCCTGGGGCGTCCCGGCAGGACAGGTCAGAGTCATGGTGGAGGTGATGGGGCAGCAGGTCTGTCTGGATATCTCACACGAGGGGCTGTTGGCTCGAGGAAGCTGAGGGGAAGCTGCGCGGGTCATGATGTTGACCATAGCCTGCTGGTAGCGCTCCATGTTGGGACGCAGCTGAAAGAGTAAAGCATGTTTCACACTTGATGTGATTCAATTCAGCAAATGATACCAAAGATACTCCACACGTTACAGCATGCTGTCTCACCGTGAACACAAAACACTCTCCAGTTCCAAAATATGTGAGCCCGTCCGAGTCGTGCTTTCGTCTTTCTGTCACATCTGTTGACAGGAAGGCGCCAAAGACCTGAGAAACGAGAATATTTCAGTACCATGGAGAATTTATTTCACAACCTGACTGACTCCAAAAAGGTTTGGACGCTGTGACAGTCCTCTTGTCTCCTGTCTGAAGCTTCCACAGGTGCGAACAGGTGATAGTGTCATGAAGGACGGGGCGAGGTTACAAAACGTTTTTTGGATTCAGGGTTTTAAAGCATCAAGACATTGAAGGAAAGCGTAGCCATGAATAGAGACGTCCATATTTATGTCATATTTATTATAATATCTGGCGTTACCTCTTCATCCACAGTTTTGATAATCAGAACCACCGGCTCGTGTCCCTCCACGTGTGAATAGAATCTGTGTGAAAGGCAAAAACATGTTTAATAAACATCTGATGTATCTGTTGCTCACACTGTCAAACAACATTTGTTTATTTGTCTTTATTTTATAAAGAAATCTGTAAATTTATGGACAATCTGTAAATGAACAACCTAACTGTTATATTTATATATATATTTATATTTGTTTGTTTCTATATGTATGTGTGTGTGTGTACAGGCTGCTCAGATATGAGAGAAAAGTGTGAGTAATAATCTCGGCGGTGTGTCACAGGATTAGTTCTTTCAGCTCGAGTTATTTTTCTACATAAACACGCTGCTCACTGCTGAACTGTAAGTCACTTGACTTTCACCCAAAGCAAACATGTTTACAGTGAACACACTCGCCTCTCTGCGTTATGTAACTCGCCTGCTGGGACGTGCTGCGCAGCACTCGTTGATCCGTAATGACCTTACATTTCACAAAACACGCATTAACAGACAAAATAAAAAAAGACGCAAAGACTCACGAAGCGAGACTTCTTCCGTGCTCGGCCGTATTAAACAGCCTGATGGGGCTGAAAAGGGCAAACCGCTCTGGGATCCAGGCCCAGATGACTCTCATCCCGGTTGCCGTCACCACGTTGGAGGTGAAGTTGTTAAAGTCCACCGTCTCAACCACCTGCCTTTGGGAGCACAGACACAGTGTGATGAGAATATGAAACTGACACAACATACAGTCAGAAAATGAAAGGTTCTTCTACGGTTCTTTAAGGAACCACAGCTGCTGAAGCTCCTCTTCATTTAGAGGATGATTCTTCACAAACTTTATGCCAAGGACTAAAGGTTCTTCATCTTACTTGGTGGGTAACATCAGAAAACTGTAAAATATCCGTCATGAATCCACAGATCCCAGGCAGCGCCTTCAAAGGTTCTAAAAGGTTCTTGTTGAGCTGAAATGGTTCTTCTATTGTTCTATTCCTGTACTAACCCACCTCTTCTGGTGTATGCTGACTCCTTTTTGCATGAGGGAGTCCTTGTTGGCGTTGAACAGGAGGTTGAGTTCCCTCCGCATGGCCATGGGAATCTTGAAGGCCCTCTCCAGAAGCTTCTCAGCCGTGCAGTGGCGTGCTATGCTCTGCACGAACCTCTTCATATCCGTCCTGAAGTCCTCCACGTCGGCCACTCTGGACGACACGGACACTTTGTACAGGCTGAGCAAAGCCAGCGCCACCCTGCAGGATGATGTGAAATATACTTAAAGTCATGAGGAACCAACACGCCCAGATCAAATGTGACAGTAGCAACAAACCTGTAGAGGACCTTGTAGCCTTCCAGTAGGTAGACATCAAGCACCCTGATGGCATACGTGAAGGGAAGGTCAGCGAATATCCACATGATCCAATCAGAGTAAAACTCAAAGAGGTTCTGGTGAGAGCTGGCGATCAGCTTCCGGATCCCTCTGCAACATCTGTTAGCGAGGTCTCCGAAGGTCATGCAGGAGGCGCGGTAGGTGAGGAAGGTCTGGTCGATGTAGCGCTTGTTGGGGTCGTTGTAGCAGATTAGTCGGGACACGCTGTGGAAACACTCGGCTTCGTCCTCGCTGAAGTGGAGGATGAGGGAAACCAGCTCAGGCAGGATGGGGCAGAAGTTCATGTCTGGGAAGTATTTGCCGAGGCAAAGGAGGATCTTCTTGACAGAGTTCATGCCGGCTTTGTTGAGACAGTATCTGAATAATGGAAGGAAAAGCAACAGCTGCTCAGAAACCAGTCAGAGAACATTTTCTGTTCTTCTGACAGCAACACTTAAAGTTTCCTGTAGAGACTCAGATACGCAGGGACGTCGTGGGTATTGATTAGCGTTTATAGCCACTGCGATGCACTGCAGGGCGATGAGCCTCTGGACCAGCAGTGAGCAGGAACACAGCAGCCTACCGAGCTGGTTTTCTTGCCGGGTTTGGCTCCTGGCATCACGGGCTGAGTCAGTTCAGTTAGCTACACGGCTACTGATCAAAGTGTGACGTTATTCCTGTTGGTCTGTGTTTCAGTCTCACAGTGAGCAATGCATGGCACATTAAAGCCACTGAACCAATCACTAAATGTTACATCGACTCATTCTCAGCATGTGTCACACCCTCACCTGGGTATTTCTCCTGCCTCCATGTACTCTGGGACTGGGTGCGTGCTGATTTTCTGCTCTCCAAAGAGCTCCTTGGCCAGCTCATAGTAGACGTCTCTGTCTGGATAGACAGATCCACTGCAGATACAACATCAACCCACAGTTAAATTAGTCATATCAATCCACCCTCAACACACAGAAAATGTGTCAGTGCTGACCTGGAGTTGATGCCGTGGATGATGTGGTAGTAAGCTTTGGCCCTCAGCGTGTGCGGCATGGCCCAGAATCCTCCTCGGCCCATCGTTTTCAGCTGCTGGTGGTCGCTCTTCAGGATCCGCTGGTATCTCTCTGCAGCTTCAGGGTCGATTTTCTCCCAGTCGACAAACTGTCCATACTTCATCCCCGAGCTGGAGCTGATCTCCCAGTCGTCCGACTCAGAGATGGTTATCATGGAGACCGACTTCAGGCTGCCTTTACTGCCTGAGCAGAGCACACATACACACATTCAGACCTCCAGGTTTTTAAACAGGGCTCCGGTCCATCACAGGAGATCATAAAAACACGATTTCGGTACCGTGAAGTTCTCTCGATGAGGAGTGCTTGTTTGGTTTGGACTTGGAGGAGACTCGAACGCCGTCCCCTTCTCTCCTTTCCTTTTTGTTCACCTGGGACTGGATCACAGAGCCGGCCCTCGGGCCCAGTGGACTGGACGTCATGGAGTTTCCAACATCAGAGTCAGAGTGAAGCTCCGACGTCTCGTAACTGTAAAAGGACCTGCAGGACATAGATTATTAATGTTGTATTACCACATAAATATACAGACCGGTGTGAGCAGCACAGGTCTGTAAGCTGAATGTGCAAACATACCTGGAGCGAGGTCTCAGGTAGGTTTGCTCTGTCTGCATCTGCACGCCGTAGTTCTTGCAGTCCTCTGGACTATAATAAGAGTGAGACCTTTGCCTGCTTCTTCCTCCAGCCAGCGAGCTCATGTCCTGCTCAGACATCGAGATCGTGTTCATGTTTCCACAGTTGGAGAACTCCGGCGTTCTTGAAATATGAATCATCTCAAGTCTTCAAGTCTTCAGAGAAGTGCGAGTTAGGAAGGTGTGTGTGTCACCTGCATGTTCAGGAGCATCAGGGCTTTATATGCATGTGGGCTGAGCCTGTGTGAGCCGTGTCAGCTGTGTTTGTTTGTGGTGACGTCATGTTTTAAACTTCAGTGACGTGCATGTCTCATTCTGAGAAGTCAGTAATTCAAACTGGGAATAAATATTTCCAGACCACAAAGAACAAACACAAACTCCAGCGTCCTTCAAAAAACTGAAGGACGGAAAATCACATCAGGATAGTTTTTGCTTCCAGAACATGATTTGATTTCATAACGTTCATGTTACTGTGAGCACGACGACGATCATGACGTGAGTCCTCCTGATGAACTTTAATATTTAGCATGCTCCACCTTTTGCAGCAGTTAAAGCAGCACGTCTCTTTGTGTCAGCATATTTCCTGAGAACTTCAACACTAACGTTATCCCATGCCGTCAAGCCAAAGCTTTCCTCTGAATGTACAACAGATCCAGATCTGCTCAGAATAAGGTCAGACCGAGGTGACGGTGTAGATGTGTAGATGTTGGTATTTCTCTGAAAGTGCTTCATGCGTAACATCGAAATGCCAGACGAGTCCATTCCAAGAAGTCTTCCTGCTGCTATTATTCTCCACAACACACAAATGTTTTGATCCAAACACGGCCGCTGTTTGTTTCTGAAACATAAAACCTCGACGAGAGCTGCCTCATGTGGGCTGCACATGGACCCGAGGTGAAATACTCTGCAGCCTCCACGAGCAGACGGCGTGCTGTCGTTCCATGAAGGCTGGAACAATACAGATCACAGCTGAGGGAAATTAGGACCCATATTGTGACGAAGTGTGTGAGTGCCCGAGGGGAAGTTTTCCACGCTGCTCCTCCAGAATGACCAAAATATGTTCAGATCAGAAACACCTCTGTCTGATTAAGAAGGAAACATGGAGCCAACCAGAATCAGTGTTTTTTTTTTTTGTTGGATAAGAAACATTAAATACAAATAAAAAACATATCAGGGAGAGAAAAATGCAGAACTAGAAGATAGATGGACTTCCTGGAGAACGATCGCTCTGCTGTAAAAATATACAAACGTGATGAATGTTGGCTGAAGGAGGAGAAACGAAGGAGAGGCTGAGCCTCCTCAGGGTCGCATTGAAGCTGCATTTGTTGGTCACTCAGTAAAGTTTAAAAACTGTGGATGAAAACTAAATAAAAATCTACATTTATACATTTCTATGATATAGACTAAATAAACAGAGGTTAATAATAAATTATGGCGGGCAGGTGTTGCACAGATTTACAGATTACTGCACAGACAGTTATTGTCACTGTTCAGTCTGTTGATCACAGTGTGTCTGTGTCTGTGTCTGTGGCAGCCTTCAGTTCTGCAGCTCGTTATTTTTAATAAATGAAACATTTTAAAACACTGGACGTGTCACAAAGAAGAGCACGTGGCTGAATAAATAAATAAATAAATAAATAAAGCGTTTTTAATGTTATAATCTGACGTGGGGGGGTGGGGCGTCGTTTCTGTTCCTCGCAGCGTCCCGTAGTGACGTCACACGTAAACAAGTGACGCAGCTGATCAGCTGATACAAACAGGAGATACTTCCTCTGAACGAGATTTGCAGAGTCGAGAGTGTGACACAGACTGATGTTGGAGCAGAGACTGATTTCAGATCAGCTGATCTGAATCATGTTCGAAGATAAATAAAATCAGTCACAGAGAGGAGACGACGGAGCCAAATCTCGCGAGATCTCGGACAAAGTTCAGTTTGTCCTGATTTTTCGGCTCAGAAACTGATTTTTGTTGTTTTGTTGGTCTCGCGAGTTATTTTTGATCTTTGATGTCTCTGATGTCACAATGTGAGCTCACGTGCACAGAGGCGCGCGGCGTTGGAGGCTGGAATCACGTGACGCAAACAGGAAGTGCGGCGTCTCCTCGTCTCTGCTCGGAAGCTTCGGGCTCGCGGCGGATTTTTGTCTCCGTGGAAACTGTGAAAATGTCTCAGGACGCCTGGTGAGTTCAGAGCGCGAGGCGACCACACGTCACACCCACTGCGTCATTAACCACGACACATGACGTCATAATCCGCTGTCTTAGCCTGCTAGCTTCTGTGTTAGCTTCTTCCTGCTGCCTTTAAAGAGAGCTGTGCTCACCGAGGGGCAGTGAATGCGTCTTAACGCCACAATAACTTTATTATCTGTTATTTATTATTTATCATTTATTATTTATCATCCGTCTGCTCTTCAGCTCTCTGTGTCGTTAGCAGTTAGCAGTTAGCAGAGATAATGCTAAACAAAGTCACATGATGAAGCTAAACAAGCTACACACACACAAGCACGTGATCAGTGTGTGTGCACATCACATGCACGTGTGTTTCAGTACTCTGATTACATTAACAGCCAATCATCATCCAGGTCAGCAGCAGCAGACCCAGCAGCAGCTAATATCACTGACTAGTCCAGCAGCAGTCAGCCCAGCTCGGCGTCTGTCTTTCAGCCTTTTATTTCACCAAGCTCTCACCAACCACTAAAAGTCAGTCCCAGATTTACTCTTGTCCGGCTGACGGAGATCACCTGATCACCTGATCACCTGATGGCAGGTCAGTGTGGATCGGCAGGTGTTAGATTCTCAGAGGACAGGTGCAGGATGTTGTCATGAGTAATAACTTCTGTGACGTCTGTCTTGTGTTCGTTGACCTCCAGGTCACAGAATTATGACGCCACGTGTCGCCTGGCACAGGAAATAGCAGAAAACATCCATGAACGGAACAGACAGCAGAGAACCGGGGGGAACCCTGCAAAGGTAACGTCTGCTGTCTCACGGAGAACGTGGCGCTGCCTCTGAATCTCTCTCATCGTCACGTTTCCTCTCGTTGTTTCAGATCAACATGACGTTACGGGCGTCGCTGCAGAAGCTCAAACAGAATATCTCGCAGCTGAAAGACGGCCTGTTACGAGCGTCATCGTCCCGCCGCATGTATCCTTTCCTCTGAGTGATCCGGGAGGCAGAGGTCACAGTCTGCTCTCGCAGTCGCAGTTATCGTCCTGTAGAGGGCGTCAGAGTGTTTTGTAAAGGCCTGAAGTGTTTCCTGTCAGAGACTTCTGTACTCACTGACTGACGTTAGAGTAACGCTGAGCTTTAGTTTGACCTTAACGTGGCTCCATCAGAATGCAGTCAGAAGCCGACCGGAGGCAGAACCTCATCGACGACCTGCTGACCCGAGAGAAACAGCTCAACGCCACCTTCAAGGGCGACGGCACAGAGCCCGGACCCTCCAGGTATGAACACGTGTCAGTATTTATCACAACATGAAAACGACCACGAAGGAGCGATCGACAGCATCATCAGAGCGAGTCTGTGCAGGCGTCACACAGGAACTACACCCACCTGAACGTTACACCTGTAATATTTCTCCATCTGTAGTCTGTCGCTGTCTCTCAGACCACGCCGTCCCATGATGCTTCATCATTTTCTCCCGTGCTGCTCGTCCAATTAAAAATAATGAAGGCTCTTCTCGTCTCTGGTGTCTGTCTCTGAGCGGGGAGGTCACTGGCTCTGGTCACTAACTTTCTCTGAAGGTTTTTACGTCCGGTGTGACCCGTGTGCTCTGACCTCTCCCTGTGCTGCCGCTCGGAGGGAAGTCCGTCCGTCCGTCTGTCTGCCATAATTCTTCTTCATGAGGAGATTTGCTCGCTTTGCACTGCTGATCACACATTTGGCACCTCGTCTGTGTGTGTTGATGAACAAAGATGGAAGGAGCGAGTTTACCCCGAGCCAATCAAAGAGCCGGATGCCACGGCTCATATCCTTGTCATCGTCTGATGTCACGTCGATGTGACGGCTTTGAAAACATGTGTGTGCGCCGCGTGACCTCGTCAGGTCCAGGTGATGTTTGTTTGGACAGGAAGAGGAAGTGGTGTCATATTGAACATGCCTCCATGTTGTTTTCACACACTCAGCGTGTCGAGACTCAGTTCATGTTCAGATCACAATTAAAATGATGTTTAACGGTATTCAAATAACTTAAGTGCAAGTGACAGAGACAGTAACTGAGTTTGCAGATTATATTCTCCACGAGGAGATTTAAATAATAATAAAAAGTTTATTGAGTGTCGCAGTTTCACAGAGCGAGGCCTCAGAAAGAAACGTGAGCAGAACATGAAGACGTTCACAGCTCAGTCATCACAGATGAGCCTGATGTGAAGTCAGTGAGATGATACGGGAGTATGAATGAGTGAGTGATGACACCCACCTGTCAATCAAAGTCTTAACCCTGCATAATTTTAAGCCTTAATATAATGTGAACAGGTGAGTTGTATATAAATTCACCCTCAGTACAGTTGTCATGAACGGGGAAATTAGCTACAGAGACCAAAACTGTTTTTGTACCAGGCTGTAAACATGTTTATTTCTGCTGTCTAACATGGGGACTTATGGAGACTGACTCACTTCTGCAGCCAGCCTCAGGTGGACGTTAGAGGAACTGCAGTTTGTGTTTCACTTCACAGCCTCGAAGGTTGAACATGTGCATGAAGTTTTACTTCTCACTGGTTCTCTGTTGTGTCCGTGCGAAGCTGCTGCTGCAGCTGAAGGAGCCACAGACCGTCGGGCAGAGCTCGTCTTGGTGCCTCGACGTGAGGCTGCCTTCCTCTGATACGTTTCACAAGCTTTGGTTTTGGGGTTGATCTCCTCAGCGGTGCTTTGCACACACTTTCTTTTATTTCACAGACCACACACCCAAATGACATAAAAGGCTCTGCTAAAAACATCTCCCGTCACATTTGCTAATAAATTAGCTTGGCAAACTGTAATCGTGGTCGTATGGTTTATAGTTTGCTCAGTGCGGCCCTAACTTTAATGGTGAGATGTGGTGGGTAATTTGGATTTGTGGGTAGGGACCGGTTCCCACTGTGTGGTCTCTGAGGACAGAAAGCAGCAGGGGGGTGGAGGACTGGCCATGCTCGGATAATCTAAGCTTAAAGTAGAAGAAAAGAGGCGACTTTAATCTGTCCCTGAAACAATACATCTGAGCATCTCCATTTCAGACTGAGCAAGAGACGGACGTGGCGCCTACATGTGAAGGCTCGGTTCACCCTGCTGCCCCCTCGGGCCCCCTTTCCTCCATTATTCTCTAACCTCTCCTTTGTGTTTGATTGCACTGGAAATAGTTGTAATTAGTTAAATCTTGCCTGTCCAAGTCGTTCAGTCAGGACCGGGGCGCTCAGGCCCCGATGGCGGCCAGAGATGTGCCTGACTGATTTCTGGCGCTCCCCCACCGGCTGGTTAATTGGATCTTCACACACTGGGCACTTGCATGGAGGAAGTGGAGGGCTGGCACGCAGTCTCACCGTAATCAAACATGTCAGAGAGATTAGAGCGGAGGCCTCGTCTCACCTGCTCCCCCTGATGGTATCGGCCCGAGCTAGGCGGCGCCGTGAGTGGTCTCACAGTGCTTTGCTCCAGAAACAGCTTGAAGAGATGGACGGAGATAAAAGACTCTGGATTTCACCGTCTACAGTCCAGAATCTCGATCAGAGAGTCAGAGAAATGTCTGCACGTCAAACCTGCTCAATCTAAACTCTGATACTCGACCTTCAAGAAGCTGCTTCTAAATCTGAGTCTAGAAACACGTAGAGATTTAATTTGCTGTGTCCGATGGTTTGAGACAGCTGTGGTCGAGCAACATAGACGGTGAATGAGAGCGAGGGAGCAGCGGGCTCATTACAGCCTTAATCAGAGAAATAAAAAGTTATTTCCTGCTTGTGTCACATATAAAACACAAAACACGAGAAAGATGCCTCCTGTTTTTATGTGTTGTAACAGCCTGACTGAAGCTTATGGACATTAAATTCACAGCAAACTGTTCATGTCACTTCTCCGGCTCACAGCACAGCCTCACACGGAGATCCTGAACCCGTCACTGCAGGGCGGCCGGCGGGCAGCGGGGGGGAACACAGCTTTAAGCCATTAGCAGAAGAATAGCTTTTAAACCACACGGCGGCGTTTAGCATAGCAGAGAGCAGACAGAGCTCGGTCTGTCGCTGTGACAGATTAACATGCACTGTTTACACACTGCAGCCGCTAACCTGGCATTTTTCAATCATTCACAACACTTAAAAGAAAAAAGAGTAAATAAATCCTGTTTTCTGGGATCTGAAGGCTTCGATTGTCATAAAATGTTCAAAAGAGTCCGGCACTGAAAGGAGAACATGCCTCGTACAGATGTGTTTGCTGTGAGAGTTGTACAGATGTGCTCTATGCCCCGTCAGGCCGAGGCTGTGTTTACTTGATGCACGCTGAGAGTTTCAGACTGAGCGACAGAAACGACGTCCGCCTCAGCTCGCAGTGACTGCTGGCTGATTCATCTGATGCTCCAGCAGCTGCTGACTCTGAACATTTCTGTCATTTTGAGTCACGTTATGACGGCGGTTCGCAGGTCGACGCTGATGGCCGAAGGAGGCGGAGCGAGCCGAGGCGTTACGGCCAATCCGTGGCTGATCAACGAGACGGAAGAGACCAGAGGGCTGGACTTCGGGGAGATCAAACAGCAGCAGCGACGAATCATTGAAGGTAAATGAATGATTTTACGTCTTATTCTGCTCTGTCATGTTCACATTAGACAGTGATTCGTGTTATTCCTGGATTGTGCATTATTGCTGATGCACGCTGACATATTCAGCAAACCGTCTCGTAAGCCCGCCGCCTTGAACACCCGGCGTCGGTTCACCTGGCTCCATGTGACACCTCATGGCGGCGACTCCATTACGGCTCTGGTTATTGTCAGTTTGGGATCACGGATTCCTGTTAAGACAGTGAAACCACAAACCACATGGAGTTTTTCTGCTGCCCCTGTGGGCGTCCTGCTGGAGCTGGTAATGGGAGTGTGTGAGGCTGTGGTCATGAAAGATTCCAGCGGTGGAGAGTGTGTCAAACTTGGAAGCCTGCAGAGGCCTTTCCACTGTTCTTCCTCTCCACCTCGGCCTGCCGCAGTTATAATAACAGGAGTGAGACTGAGTGGGGTAAAGTACTGAATGACTCACATGTGGCACGGCGAGCTGAGCTGGACCCCAAACGGCCCGTCGGTCCGATTTCCCAAATATCTGCCTGGTTATATCACAGAGCTCTGCGCCTGCTGCCTTCTCTACAATCAAACGCAGCTTCACTTCATTGATTTTTTGCAATATGATGTTTCAATTTCCCCCTACGGACTCTTTCCTCCGTATTGTTGCATAATCTTTACCGTCTTTCTTGGTGTCACGTTCAAGTTTTCTTCTTCTCTCCTCTCCTCGCAGCCCAGGATGCCGGCTTGGATGCACTCGCAGCTGTCATCAGTCGACAGAAAATAATGGGCCAGGAGATCGGCAACGAGCTGGACGAACAGAACGGTAAAGTTTGTTCATTCTGTGTGTGAGATCTGCGACACGTGGCAGACACACATACAGGGGAACGAGCTGCCTCCCACACAAACACACACACACACACACACACACACACACACATAAAGTACCATTGTCTGACCTCGCAGTCCGGTCACGATCACGTCGACCCAGTTCTCCTTTGTCGCGCAGCAAAGTGACCCCTCTCTGTCTGCCCTGGAATCAGATCTGCTGGGCGATAATGGGGCTTTTCAGTTATTTCTGGGTAAATGCCTCGCGGGGCAGAAATAGCTTCCATCACAGGTGGAGACCCGAGTGCATCGCTCCAGACTGTTTTTAAAGCTCAGACAGGCGCTACATGAGACGTAAGACTCTGGGACGATCGTCTGTCAACCGGCGAACAATTAGATCCTTTAATGCATCGCGCTCAGAGGAGCTGCAGCAGTTAACAGAGTGTCGCCTTACACGAGGATGTACCTATCGTTTTTTTTATTTAATCGTGAGTGCTGCTCTAATGTTTACGCCGACAGCGAGCTCAGAGCATGCATTAGTCTGTCAGCGTCTCTTCTGACGGGCGGGAGGAAGAAACTTCACAGTTCAGGAGCTGCGGGTCGATAAAGACGGAGAGCTGAGGCTGACGGACACGGAGGACAGAGGACAGCGTAGGAGTCTGCGTGGCTCATCAACGCAGATTTAAACACACATACTAAAGCCTGGAAGGTGTAGTTCATAGTCCTTACACGCTGTTTGTTCGACTTCAGGCTGGTTTCAGAGCGTTTGTCCTCCACTTTGTTCACTTGCTCAGATCTGGTCGTTTCCTGGTTCATGTTCTTCTACACATGCTTCTACATTGGAAATAAGTAATAATTTGTTTTGAGGTGCTCAGTGTTAAACTGACGTCGGCTGCTCGCGGCGTCCGTCAAAAATAGAACAGCCGCGTTTAATTCAGCGTGTCGAAACTGCGGCACAGCCGGTTTGAAACACTGAGCGGCCGTTCGGGAGTTAACCGGGTTGAACTTTGGCAGAGTGGGTGTGGATTTGTTCGATTGTCTTGTCCTTCAGGGGTTAGACCTTTATTGACGCAGATCATGAGCACACATAGAACCATCTGTACGTGTGGACGCGTTCGTCCTGGCGCTGTGAGCGGAGGAGCTCTGGCAGAGTTTGTCCAAAACCTTCAGTTGTCGCGTGTTGACCCTGCTGAGTCCACAGTCTGCGCTCTGAGCGCCGTGTCGTCGTGGGATGTTGTTCTGTCACATGACCACATGAAATCTGTGAATTCAGAGTCGTAAAGTGAGAAACAAACGAGAGTAACAGCACGTCATTGTCTGTCCACCCTGGCGACGGCCTCCGGGTGGGGAAAGAAGGCGGTGTCCGATCCTGTAACATCCTGTCTGAGCAGTCGTACCGAACAGTCCGGAGGTTGGATAACCGAGTGATCTCGGCACGGAAACAAACGACCTTCCCGCTGCTGGGAAGGAACGGCAGATGTTGGGTTGACACCGATGGGAGAAAGAAAGGAAGGCTGATTGTTTTAGGCCGCTCTCCTGTTACCGTATTGAACTAGAGATGGATCATTGCTCTAATGCTCCGACTGCCCTGTTTTTTTTCTCCTCCTCGTTTTTTCAGCTTGATGTCATTGTTTCCAATAATATGAGGCTGAATGGCTGATGGGAGAGCTGTAACTGAGAATTACACCAGTTCCAGGGAGAAGGCGAATGATTTTTGGCCCTGGGAACGATGGCTTGTCACTACTCCCATGTTTCGACCCCACATGACTCTTAAAAATACGTGTGATGGGAACTAAACTCTTTATTTCTGATGGGCTAAAATATCGACAGCACCTGTGGGCGCTGTAATCGGCTCCGTGTGTTGATCTGGATCCAAACGGTTCAGATTTGTAGAAGGCGGCACACAGTTCAGTTCCTCTCTTAAAGGAAGGGAAGTCTTGATGTTGCGACATAATAACACGGCTCTGCTTGTTATATTGGCAGTGCTCGCGCAGACGGCTGATGGTCCTCATGGACCGCTCTGAGCTCCTCACGCTCTCTCCTGGGTCTCTCTCCGCGATTTACGGCCCAGCTTCAGGTTCATACGGCCCGCTGACACCCGGCGATGATTCACGTTCCCTCTGCGGTCTCCGGCCTTCCAGTTTTTCTTTACCTACCTGTGTTTCTTTCCTTTTGTGGGACCTTTTGTTGCCCCTCCATCTTTCATCTCACTCCCTCTCCTCGTTTCAGCAGCTCGGTGTTTTACAACCTCGTTCCCGTCTCTTCCATCTCTCTGCGTCTCTGCTGAGTTATGGGAGATATCTTAGTTTCTCAGTGTTTGACGGCTGGAGAATAGAGATATATCATACAGGAGACGCAGAAAGAAGATGAAAAGAATTGGCAGAGTGACTGCCGGTGAGTCCTCACGTTCCCCGAGTCTGATTTAGGGTTCTTTGGAGGAACATACGTGATTGATAAAGAAGTAATTTGATCAAGGAGAGTGACTAGCTGATTTCTGGAAATGCAGGACAAATTTCTCTGAACTGGAAAGTTCCAGAAGAAACTCGACAGTGTCACCACATTAAAAATACGAAGCCGTTGTTGTTAGCTGTTTCTTTGTGTGCTATAACTCCCAAGAAACGTGACGAAACAAAATGTGATGACGTGAAATTAATTATTAAAATAGGACAAAGACACGTCACAAATGTTGACAGTCGTGGCTCATCAGCGGTCCCGAGGCGGCTGAATGACCACGCCCACCTGTCAATCAAACGCTCTTAGTCCTGCAACTTTAAGACTTAATATAATTTATGACGTCACGACTGAACCTGTCTGTGTCTGCAGCCTGAAGATCACGACATGGATGTCGGTTTCTTCTGGTTCTGAGTCTTTCATGAACTCTCAGATCTCCAGACGCTTCAGTGACTCCGTCGTCTTTCCGACCTGTTCACAGCGAGATCTTCCAACTTTTTTCAAAAGTGCATTAATTTCCAAAAACAGCCAAACTTCTGTTTGGTTTTCGTCGGTTCAGTTTCAGTGTTTTCACACGATCACGTTTAGTTTGGTTTTGGGTTGTACTCTCACATTTTACATCTTGTTATCCTGACAGTAACTCACCTGACTTCATGTTTTCTGCCTTCAAAAAATAAAAAAATTACAGGAATGTTTTTCTTCTCGACTTGCACTTAAATTACTGGGATGATTGCACGAGACAGTTTTGTAGGTGCTGCATTTCTTACTTGTATTAAATGTCAAAAATGGACAATGTAAAAAGTAAGAGGATAGTTTAATGTTTTCGGAGAGGCAAGGAAAATGGATTTAAGTTATAAAGCGAGGGAATGGCCAAGCTCCTTGTTGATCTTGACAGTTGGCGTGTAACCTTGGCGTCCGACTGTCTTTCTGTCTTGTAGGGTTCCTTTTACCCCGATCACTGTACTGTAGCCATGTTTTCCTATAAATAGATTAAGCTCTTTGTAGTTTGGCTGCTCGAGTCGAGCTCATGACCCAAGTGCAGTGGAGGTTGCAGTCATTTCCTTTTTCGGGAAATAAATCCGGCTGAGGTCAGTAAGGAAGATGACCCTTTCTCAGAGGTTTAAGGATGAACCCGGAGCCCTCAGCCGGTCCGGCCGCTCGCCGTCTCAACTGAGTCAGAACGAGCTCAAATGCAGAAATGAGTGTGTAGACAGATTACCTCAATCTGAGTCTGCTTTACGGCTCATAACATAAATCCACCGCCCGCCGAAGAGTTCCCCATCTGTCATAACAAAAAGAGAAACTCAGTCATTATCGTTGGAGAGTTAAAATTAGTTCAACGATGTGCTGTCATTCTTTCATGCTTCTAACATGATGTTACCAAACAGAGATTATTTTCATATCCAGATGAAATGTTGCAGAAAACAGCTGCTGCATCAGCAGCGGCCTGCCGTCTCTCAGAGAAACATCAACATTAATTTGACTTTATTAGTGTTGATGTTTCTCACATTGCGACCTGGAACGATGGCGTCGGCCCGTGTCAGCTCGCGAGCGACAGACCGCGGCTCGCTCGTTAAACGCTCTCGTTTCGGGGCTTCCTCTGGACTGGATTTGGCCGGTGTTGGTGCCCGATTCTCCAAATCCATTTTCAGATGTATTGTTGTGCTTTACAGCGTCGCTTGGACCAATCGAATGAATAAATGAACGATGAGTTCATCTATTTTCCAGCAGCTCTCCGCGTGTTTGTTCAACACGAGTTTCCAGCAAAACTAAATCTGCTCCTCAGAGTTCACCGCACATAAACCATCCACATGAATCAAGTCGCCGCCATTTGTTCCGTGTATTTGTCTCCACCTCCAAATCTAATTCTGAATCGACCTCCGAGCTCTGACAGCTCTAGCAGATGTGTTCTCACATTAATTATCACAGCCGTAGCCTCTCGTATCTTTACTCAGACCGCAGTAGGAACCACAGAGTGCGCAGTGTATCCGGCACTGGGAGGGAAACAGACGCTCATTTGGATTCTTCTGGAACAAATTTTAGGCAGATCCAAGAGAGATTTTCTTTTTAGGCACTGCGACAGGTCTGAGCACATGCGCTCTCACTCGGAGATAAGAGTCTCTTTTCTTCTCTGCATGAAGCAGCAGCAGCGCGTCGCGGGCTCAATCTCGTTTTACAGATTTAACTAACTTTACTTCACGAGGTCTAAAAAATATTTAAAACTGCTGTGAGTAAATGCGTCTCTTACGTCTTATACAGAAAGACGGAGGTATGGAGTCACTGCAAAATGTCTTGATATCCACGTGGAGCCTGTTTTGACTTAAGCACAGAGTTTACTGTGTGTGTAATTCCAGACGGGCTCCATGGAGGTCAGTGTAGGTTTGTAGGCGATGGGGAACACACGATTCTTACTGAACAACACGAGAAATGTAAGAAAACTTCACCCAGAGGACAAACGTCTCAAAGACGGATCGCATCACCTCCAGAGTGACTGAGAGTTTGGGCCGTCACACCAAGCTAAGAACCTCGGAGGAATAAACGGCACTACCATCCTGATACAAGATGTTTTGCATTTGTCGTTGACATCCTGGCTCGAGGCCTCGGTGAAGACTTTCTCATTGGTCTCCGTGTAATAAAAATCTGTGTGACCATTGAAGGAAACTGTTGGCTGTTTTCTTTATAATGAATTTAAAATGTTGCCCTGGCACTGCCAGCGAGAGCCAAGAACATAACGCACAGCAGAGCAGAGGGCTGTTTCTTCAATAGTAATTATGGTTTAATACTGTCATTCATGGACCCCTTGAACAGAACACATGGCTGGTGACTCAGTTTGACCTCCGTCACCCAGCCTGATTATTAAAGGTGTGCTACCTTCCAGGTCTCAGTAATCCTGCCGCTGAATAAACAGAGCAGCCTCTGCTCCTATAATGAACCTCCAGCTAATAATTAGATCGCTGATTTGATTTTGCGTCAGCGGAGGGGCCAAAGTTGGACAGCACAAATGACTTCCAAATAAACAGTCGAGTTCGAGGAGAGAGGCACTTAACTGCTGCGAGAAGTCAGCCCCCCGTATGCTTCTGCTTTTAGAGACCGCTCGCGAGCAAATAAACCATGCTAATGATGGCACTCGGCAGAAAGTCGGTGCGGTCCGAGCTGCAGATTGATTCATTGTTTGTTTGATTCGCTCCGTTGGAAAGCGAGGCCGCTCGTACTGAGTAGTGTTTTCCAGACGGCGTGGAAATGCGCAGAGTCGTGATGTGATGATGTTCAAAAGAGTGTTGTCATCGGAGGAATGTCAAGCTCCCAATGAGCCGCATCATCTTGTGTGACCACCACATTGGCTGCCTGCTGTTTGACTTTGTAAATTATCTCAGTATAAATGATGGAGGGATAACCCACCCACACTGTAACGTTCTTTGGCCTCATTTTTCATAAGAAAAGGCAAAATGACTCTGGGAATAACTAATCCTCCTTTAGATATGTTTGCATTTTTTAAATTCTGTCTAAATAGATTGTTTATCGAGTGTTTGCTGTATTTCTGGAAAATCAAGAGCTTTGCATTGTGTTCAGCTCAGCTCGCTCTGAACCTGAACGGTTCGGCATTACTGCTGTCACCACACCAACCCGCCGGTCCATCAAGACCGTGGGATACTTAAACTCTGTCGCTTGGTGCAGCAACTCGCTCCCACCTCAGAGCCTCAGGTTTGTGCCTGGACGCTTCAGACTTACAAACCGTCACAGTGCGTGCTGAAGACCTCGGTCTGATGAAGCCAACAGCACTACATCATCTGCAAAAAAGCAGAGACACAATCCTGAGGCTCCCAAACGAGAGTCTCTCCGGCTGCGTCTGGAGACCACGTCCGCCTCAAGAGACCCCAGACACCCCCGGGAACATGGACACAGCTCCGTTTGGATGGTTTGTAACAACAGCGTGTTACAGTCTCTTATTTTGTCAAACTAAGAGTTCAAAACCAAAGAAATATACGAATACGTGGCCTGTGAAGGACACAAGAAATCGTTCTACATATATCATGTCATATCGTCATCATCATGTCATCAATCAGCTTCAGAAAAACAGTCTTTGACAATTTTAAATCTGGTGTCTTCTTTTTCATCCCCTCATGTCGAGGGCAGCGTCTCTTCCTGTTCTCTTGAATCTCGGTGTGTAGGGCATATTTTTATTATTATTTATTTCCCCTCAGAGAGTCTTACCTCGGAGCCCGTTTCACCGATTTCTGGGACATATTCACAGATATCAATATTATAAAACCATCAGTTCGGTTCTCATTGATTTTCTGAGCAGGTAACTGGGAATGGTAGATCAAGTTTCCAATTTGTGACTCGTACAGAAATTGTATTTTAAATTCTTCTCGGATGTTGCCAGATAGAATAACTTGTGGATTTTCAGGCAATCATAAAGCAGCCTTAATCTGATCAGATTGGATCTTCTATATTTAATCAACCTTTTTCCAGATTGCCTACAAGCTATAGCCGTATTAACAGTAATCTCAAGTTTTATGTTCATACTTGTTTTAGTGGTTTTGGACGTTCATGGCGGCCGAATGAAAATGTACCACAAGTCACCAGGACAAACCAGGCTACAATCAATCATGGCTGCTTTGCCTTTATTTCTCTATCTATCCATCCCAGCATCCATCTCTGTCTGAGGCCTGTTGGTGTCACACTGATAGAGTTGTGGAGAAGAGGAGGAACAATGACACGAGGGACTCGGGGTCACATCAACCGCTGCCAAGTGATGAATAATCCGAGTTTAGGCGCAGCAAGGAAATTACCATTCTGGGACGCCGAGGAAAAACACCTCAAGACGTTTCATCAATCACGCCTTCTTTTGTTTCTCTCAGTGGATTCAAGCCTCTTTATCACCCAGAGAGAGAGTTTGACTTCCTCTCACTGTCTTCAAATGCAACCTGTTTTTACTGCTCTGCGTTTTCTATGTGAGAATTTCTTCATGTCATGAAACAGCACTGCAATCACTGACCGATCTGAATGTTTCCTTTGGACTGAATGTTTCCTTTGGACTGAATGTTTCCTTTGGACTGAATGTTTCCTTTGGACTGAATGTTTCCTTATGGCTGAGTGCTGGTAACTGATTTCACATTATTATTATTTAAAAGAAATGTTATTCAAAGTAGTCGTACCTGACATCACCCCATACACAGTTTGAAACATTACAGTAGTAGGAAGCCAAATGTTGTGCGTGAGTGTAAACAAAGGCATTAAAGATAATTACAGATTCATTCAGAACTTCTTTAGAAGAGTTGAAGAACAGCAAGTTGTTCTAGTTTCAGTAGATACTAACCTGACGGAGGCCTCCGCCTTCTGGTCTCCATCCGCTCTACGAGCTGCAAGCTTTGTTTTCCGGATCATGACTTTGATTTATCTCGATCCATCTGGAACAAATGTCCGCTGGTGACAGTTCGCAGGAAGGCTCCCCCACGTTAAAAAAGCTGGTGGCAGAAATCCCTCAGACCTCTGATGTGTGGCAGTGGAAGAGGAGGACTTTAGCAGCAGTCTGGAGGTGAAGTTCAGTGACTGAAGGGATGATGAAGGACCAACAGCTTTGGTAGCACAAACAGGTTTATGACATGGTGTGGATGCAGAGCTTGGCCATGTGCATCTCTTCACCAGCAGGTGATGAGGTCTGTGTTTGAACGCTGTGTAAATCAGTAGATGACAGATCGAAGCAGCCGTGTGCAGACACTCAGAAGGTAAAGAGCTCGTTGCGTCGTGGTTGTCGCCGTTGAATTTGAGAAATCCGGCGGCCGGCGGTGACTCATTTCTGGATCTTTCTCTGTCCTGTTGTGTAAGGGATATTGTAGTACATGAAGACCTGTTCACCTGCCGGCTCCATGGATCAGATGATCCTGACTCTGCATGTTTGTGGGAGCTGATGTTTCTTTGGGGTGTTTTTAGCTTGAAATGGCCAAAGTGAAATCTGTCTTTTGAGTCAGTCACTCTAGTATTGCCTGCTTTGCACAGCGTCGGTGCCAGCACACTTCTCTAATAAAGGTTTGAGGATGCAGTTTGTTTTGCTGACGTTAAACCGGACAATGACAGCAGAGGACAGGTCTGCTGTGTCTAATTTTCAAAATGCTTTTGGAATCTAATTTTCGAGGCACGGGGCAACTTTTAGTTTGATTTCTGAGGATTACATCATGAAGAATAAGGCCACGGGACTCAACTGTCTCAAGACTGCAGATTTTCAGAGAAATAAAACCTCAGACATCAAAACAAGCTCACTACAGTTCATCGGCGTGAAGGACGTCAGACGGATCGTCTGTGTTTTGATTCAGACGTCGGATTGTGGCAGAATTCAGCCAAATTCTCAAAGTTTGATGAGGCTTAAAATCAGGCTGAATCTGCACAAACCAGTCAAACGTAAAGGGGTGGAAAGTTTCTGTTAAATTTAAATCTCCAGAAACTTTCTATGGGGACTGCAGGGGAATTTTGGAAATATTCCAAATTGTAAACTTCATTGGAATCATGTAAATTTATGATAAAATATATTTTCCCAACTATATTTAAGCTCCTTGTCAAAGGGCCGACCTTCAAGTTTGTAAATTCCTGGTTTATTCCCATGGAAAGTTTCCAACTTGGAAAGTTCCCAGAAGCCATATAACTCCAGTGGTGTGTTCACACCACGGACAGATAGAGTTATGTCAGCACCTTCAGATCTGTTTCAAAGACAGCGTTATGTTTGCTTCAGCTTCACAGTGCTGAATGTTTACCGCGTTTGGTTCGGTACCTCCACACGCCTCCGGCACTCATGCACAGATATCCAGAGTGATGCAGCAGCGAGGTGTGGTCAAATCCTGCTCGGCTCATCTGCACGCCCGGATCACATCCAGATGCTTCCACCAACACGTCTGCGTAGAGACTGGGCGAGGTTGTTTCCTTCTCCACTCCTTACTCCATCCATCCTCCACACACTCAGCCACCACGCTGGCAGACTCTGGCTTTTTCACAAACTATCAATTGTGCATTATCCCAGAAAACACGTACGCTAATAAAGGAGGAGAAAAGGAGGCATGAGTTCACCGCTTCTCTCCCACCGCCATCTTTGAAGCAGAGGATGATGCAACACTTGGAGGCTGACGGTGCCGTGTGTTCTTTGAAGGGTTCGGTCGTATGACCACGTCTTTCAGTCATCCGTCTGTTGAAGACTGGACATGATGGGTCAGAGACGTCCCCGCAGACTGTCTAAAACCTGGACGTAGTCTCTGAGACGTCCCCGCAGACTGTCTAAAACCTGGACGTAGTCTCTGTGACGTCCCCGCAGACTGTCTAAAACCTGGACGTAGTCTCTGAGACGTCCCCGCAGACTGTCTAAAACCTGGACGTAGTCTCTGTGACGTCCCGCAGACTGTCTAAAACCTGGACGTAGTCTCTGTGACGTCCCGCAGACTGTCTAAAACCTGGACGTAGTCTCTGTGACGTCCCGCAGACTGTCTAAAACCTGGACGTAGTCTCTGTGACGTCCCCGCAGACTGTCTAAAACCTGGACGTAGTCTCTGTGACGTCCCGCAGACTGTCTAAAACCTGGACGTAGTCTCTGTGACGTCCTCGCAGACTGTCTAAAACCTGGACGTAGTCTCTGTGACGTCCCCGCAGACTGTCTAAAACCTGGACGTAGTCTCTGTGACGTCCCCGCAGACTGTCTAAAACCTGGATGTAGTCTCTGTGACGTCCTACAGACTGTCTAAAACCTGGACGTAGTCTCTGTGACGTCCCCGCAGACTGTCTAAAACCTGGACGTAGTCTCTGTGACGTCCCCGCAGACTGTCTAAAACCTGGACGTAGTCTCTGTGACGTCCCGCAGACTGTCTAAAACCTGGACGTAGTCTCTGTGACGTCCCGCAGACTGTCTAAAACCTGGAGTGTGTGACTACATCGATGGCAGCAGTCAGCATCACGTCTCTGGTTTTACCTGCTCAGATTGAGGATGTTGTGATTTGACTGTGAGGCCATTCTGCCATGTCGTTTCTGTTTTTCTGCGGGGTGGAGGTCGGGGTGGTCAGTGTGGGGAAGGATTGCCTAGCTCATGTGGTATGTGTACAATTTAACGGCAAACTGATGTTGATACTGTGCTGTAATTTTCCCCTGGAGAGCCTTTGCGGGCAGATTGTCCCGGGGAAGCACATTAGCCGTACGTGTCGGTGGTGTTGGCGGTTCAGCTGCCAGCTCCTCTGGCTCTGGGCGAAGGATTCCCTGCCATTTAATGGTACCTTAGGCTGACTCAGGCTTGGCCCGGCAGGTTCTTTTTGGCGAACGCGAGTGACAGCGGGAACAAATCTCCTCCTCTGTTTATTTAATTGCTAACCGCTCCGATTCTGGAGGCCACGTTCAAAGAGCCGAGGAGCAGAGAGCTGCCTCGCGTTCCCCTCAGCCTCGGGGTAGCACGGGTCAGCCCACATAATGAGTGGAAGGACTTACTTTACGGAGTCTGCCTCGACCCAAAGCTAGCACGTGGTTCCCATTTAAGCACAGGGGGAAGATTGCACCTTCATCTGCCGGGCATTTTTATGTGTTTATGTGTGTGCAAGTGCACATGTATACATCTGTTCTCTAGCAGCCTGAGCTGTGTGTGTGTGTGTGTGTGTGTGTGTGTGTGTGTGTGTAAGTGCTCGTCTGAGTGTGAGATCATCATGTTTGTACTGAAAGTCTACACCACATGTACAGCACATGTTGTCAGGTTGTGACTGGCACACAGGCTGTATTTATATCTGCATGAGGAGCTCAGATGCCACTGGCCAGCTCGAGATGTGATGGAGGGAGCTCACACACACACACACACACACACACACACACACACTAACCCTCTTACAGATGCATCGTGCAAAGACAGTGAGGCGAGGGAGTTTCTGCCGTGAGTGAGGAGGCGAGAGAGAAACAAGAGAAGGAGACGACCAAGGAAGTGAGATAAGACACAGAGAGACCTTCACTAATGAACTCACTCCTCTGAGACTGAGTGCAGTTCCTCTAACGTCCACTTGAGGCTGGCTCCAGAAGTGAGTCAGTCTCCATAAGTCCCCATGTTCAAATGTCCAACTTCACAGCAGAAATAGACATGTTTTATACTGTGGGGACGTCACAGAGACTACGTCCAGTTTTAGACAGTCTGCGGGAACGTCACAGAGACTACGTCCAGGTTTTAGACAGTCTGCGGGGACGTCACAGAGACTACGTCTAGGTTTTAGACAGTCTGCGGGGCGTCACAGAGACTACGTCCAGGTTTTAGACAGTCTGCGGGGCGTCACAGAGACTACGTCCAGGTTTAGACAGTCTGCGGGAACGTCACAGAGACTACGTCCAGGTTTTAGACAGTCTGCGGGGACGTCACAGAGACTACGTCCAGGTTTTAGACAGTCTGCGGGGCGTCACAGAGACTACGTCTAGGTTTTAGACAGTCTGCGGGGCGTCACAGAGACTACGTCCAGGTTTTAGACAGTCTGCGGGGACGTCACAGAGACTACGTCTAGGTTTTAGACAGTCTGCGGGGCGTCACAGAGACTACGTCTAGGTTTTAGACAGTCTGCGGGGCGTCACAGAGACTACGTCCAGGTTTTAGACAGTCTGTGGGACGTCACAGAGACTACGTCCAGGTTTGTGGCTCGTGTAGAATCTTCGGGTTTCTCGTGTCGTCTCAACTTTTATGAGTTTCACATTTTTCTGCCATTTTGATCTGGAATATTTGCGCAGGCTAACTGCAGACATAACACTGGGTGTTGTTGTACTGCGAGGTGTTTGACAGGACGAGATTTAAGCAGCAGCTTATCTCCTGACCTTCAAAGTGATACTGTATGTTTCTGTCCCATTCGTCTTTAATCGTGCTGCAGAAAAATTTGCACCTTTCTAGAACAAAACCTTTCAAGTGGAGAATGCTTTATGTGCCGTCTGTTATCTGATGAACCTGCATGGGCGCAATCAGACACGATCTGCAGGCCAAGCCGAGGCCGAGCGTCTCTCCTAGACAAAATATGAAAACTGTTTCAGAACCTAAATTTAATGAGGAGCCCTTTAGGCCTCTGTGCCTCGTGTTGTGGTTACCGCACAGATCAAACAGGTGTGTCTAAAAAAGGCTTTTCATCTGTTATCTACTCGCAGGTTAAAAACAGCCTGTCTGTTTTGTTACGTGTTCGAGATCCGCCGTGTTTTATTGTTGATAATAGAGCTGACTGTCCGACTGAAAGGAGACGGTGGGTATTTTAATATTCTGACATTTGTACCTTCCAAAGCAGATCAGACAGAGTCAGCACATCTTTTTTGAACATGAACAGTTTAATAATCTATTCAATGTAACTTAACTGCATTAAACTATTTTTAATTTATTTATTTTTCTCTTATGGTGTGTAAAGGACATAATAAGTTTCATTGCTGTATAAATCGTGAAGTGTTTTTACGTGCACAGTGAAGCGTGAGTCGTGATCTTGAATGAAAGATGAATTTGAAATAAAAAGTGAAGAATCCTTCGTGCAGTGCACACATTGAACCACTAGTGGGCAGTAGAGGCAGGGCTGCTCCACTTTCTGTCTTGAGTGAGAGCGGTTGGTGTTTACACCTCCCAGCTGGAAGGAGTCGCGGCCGCGTGCTTTCTCCTCCGTGGGATGGATGTGCTGCGGCGGTGGAGCATTCCAAGTTTAGGGTGGATGAAGATGGAGTCACAGGATCTCACACGGGATTTGTTAATTCGTTTAATTCCTCCGAGGAGGTTTCTTCTTCTCCTCCGGTCATCAGCACCTCCTCCTCTTCGCTCATCAGCTGGAGGAGCCGAGTAATTACACGACAGCTGGAGGTGCAGCTGTTTGTAGTGCACCGTCAGACCTCATAGCTCCAGCATGATGACGAGACTTCATTCATGGATCTGTGTGTGACTCATGTTCACACTGTGTGTGTGTGTGTGTGTGTGTGAGGTTTGTCCCTCTGCAGCAGCCGTTTTATGGACTCACCTGAATTTAGGATCAGGCGCTGCAGCCAATCAGACAGAACCGCTGTGACACAATCGGGAAATAACTTTTTATTTCTGATTATCGAGCCGACACTCGCTCTCATGCACCGTCTGAGTCTGTGCCTCATTAAACCGGTTTGGAAGCTGCTTCATGAAATCAGCAGTCGGAACGGGTCGAGCTCTCAGTCTGACCTGTCGGAGCGTCTGATTGGCCGCCTCAGCGTGATGTCAGGTTATGATTTTCCAAAAGTTGTACCAGGCTCCTCCAGGACGGAGGACACGGAGCGTCACCGGGCCAGCTTCTGACCCGAGCGTGTGACAGATGGACCGGAGAAGGTCCTGCCTCGTTTCCTTCATCACTGAATTATGCGTCCTCTCGTTTCCCACCGCTCTCCGTTTCTGTCTGACGCACGAGAAACACGAGAAGAGCTGCCACTGTCGGAAATTTGCTTTTACATCTTTGTGTCAGCTGCAAAGCAAACAAACATTCAGCACCTCCATAAAATATGTTTCCACTTTGTTTGAAGTGAGCTCCATTGTATTTACTTTTATTGCCACTTCAAGTCGTACAACCGTCAGATAAAGACGACGTTACGGAAGCTCATTTGAGCCGCTTTGTTTTATCAGCCCATAAATCGCTCCTTATTGTTTTGGAGCTCCTTCGATCAGAGGCGCCTCCTATCAGGGCGCTCCGGCACAGGTCACGATCCAAACTAAAGTCCACCGGCAGCCACAAACGCCACATTTGATCCACCTTATCTGAGAAGTTTCCAGGCCGAACAGCGACTGTGATGTTTCATGTTCACGTCCCGGCCGATCGTCAGCAGATAAACACCAGCTGGCTTCAACTCACTTTCCACCATAAAGAATCAGGCCTGATCTGGTTTGTGTGTTTCCTGGTGATGACTCCTCTAAGGTCTGCGCGTCGGAAGCATTTCACATCCGGGAAGTGTGTGCGTGTGTGTGTGTGCGTGCCTCCATCCATTTGTCAGGGTGTGTCCGTCTGTATGATGCGTGCACACACACACACATACGTTTGTGTCAGCGTCTGTGCATGGCAGCACATGTCTCCATGCGTGAGTGCATTATGAGTGAAACACGGCCTGGCAGGAAGATCAAAGTAGCTCCATAACTCCTCCATCAGTCGGCCAGCCAGCGCACTGCCAGGAAGCTCCGCTCACCGCAGGAGATGTTGAGTTATTAGACTCAGATCATTTCAATTAGAACGCACTTTGTTCAGTTAGTGAGAAAGTCTCTGACTTTGTTTACTACAAAACAAGTGACGGAAAAACACCTGACGAAAAAAGAAGAAACGTTTTTAATTGTTCACATTTTCTGTCAAAAATCAGAGTGTAATCCCGCCGTGTAACTGACTGTGTAACTGTGATCAGCCAATCATCATCCAGGTCAGCAGCAGCTAATATCACTGACTAGTCCAGCAGCAGTCAGCCCAGCTCGGCGTCTGTCTTTCAGCCTTTTATTTCACCAAGCTCTCACCAACCACTAAAAGTCAGTCCCAGATTTACTCTTGTCCGGCGGCTTCTTGCTCGCTCACTCTCTCCTTTTCTCTTCTTAGCTTCCTCCGTCAGCGTCCTCTTCACTCTCTGCTCCTCTGCCATCATGTACCGCTAACAGCAGCTAACAGACTGAGCTAACAGGAGCTAACAGCAGCTCCCGCTGTCAGCAGTTTACTTCACTGTCCATCATAAACTCTGTAAATCACAGAGAGCTGTGTGACGTAGTGCTGTAAAGCGTTACGTGGTGTTGATTTAAAAACGTTGTCTTGTTAGTGTTATTTTACAGACTCTGTATGAGCATCAATGCAGACTGTCATCATTTAATGGCGGCTCAGTGATGTGATACTACGGCAGATAAACTGTGCCAGGAGTCCGGTCGACTGTTCTCACGTCCAACAATCTGATCCAATCACACCGATCCCGTCTCAATGTGTCACCCCCGTCCTGGGTGTCCTCGCTGATGAAGTGTGATGGTAGTGATGAAGTGTAACAGCGGCTGGTTTGTGGAGGTGCCGTGCCAGTGACAGGGTGGTCCCTGCCTCAGTGCTGCTGCTGCTGCTGCTGGCACCCTCATGCTCATCACGCACACATTGTTCAGTGGCACCTGGCCATAAGACGGTGAAGCCTGGTAATGATCAGACCTCTCCTCGCTGCTGTTGGTCTTTGTGCTGTGTTTTCATTAATGCTGAGTGTGACTTGTGTATTAGTTGTATGTAACACTCTGGTTCGTGTTCTTTGGCCTGCACAGGGTGAGTGATGCTCGTGAATCTGGCAGCCCCACACAGAAATATTAGTATCAGTCAGTGCAGACGTCCTCCTCTCCTCGAGGTTTGGTTTTATGTATCTACATTTTGGGTTTAATTAATTGTGCATATCATACTGATGCTTCCCAGCTGCCTCCAGCAGCCCACATTCATAATTACTACACAGAGCATGCCTCGACGACGTCTGCCATTCTGCTGATGAGTTCTTGTTTTTATTCAGCCGGTATCGTACGATGACAGCGTGACTCGCCTGCACAGAGCTGATCATTTCCAGAACTACACGGGCTGTTTAGGAAAGCTCCAGCAGTGTTCTCGTCACGCGGCGCTCCTGAAAAGACCCGATTTCCTCTTTTCGATTCAGTTCTTCTGTCGATGCGTCATCGGATGAGCAGCTATAGAACCGATGTAGGATGTTTGATGGCATGGTGTGCATCTGTAACAGAGGTATTTCCATAATTCACCAGTCCTTCGAGACTCAATGGGCTGTACGTGCTGAAGCTGAACTCGCTTGGAGCGTTTCCCTTAATTTATGTGACTTCTTTTCAAAACGGAGTTCAGCTTGTTGAATTCATCCATCAGCTGGTCGTTCTTTCTGGTGTCTGTTGTTTGCGTTGATGGATCTCGGGTCAGAGAGGTGAAAGTGTCCGCAGAAACGCAGCCGGTTCCAGTTTCACAAATGGTCAGGATTAAAGCTGGAAACGTGGAGGACACACAGGTGACGGTAGTCAAAGCGATGGGTCACTACTGTTCCAGCATTAAAGTCTTCAGAGTCACCATCGATGCTGCTCCTCCTCAGCTGTCTGCAGACTACGACGTCTCCTGTTGGCCGCTGCCAACACAAAGTTTTCTTGAAAAAGTGCATTTTCCCGTAATCTGAACAAACTCTGTAGCAGCACAGGCAGCAAAAAACAAGATGTTCATCATCACCCAGCCGCCGCGGAGGACAGCGAACATGTCTAATGATGCAATAAAGGACGACGTGTTGATCGGGGGAGCCTGTCAGTCCATTCTGAGGGACTCGGAGATTCATTGGGGTCCAGCAGTGAGACTAATCTGTACACATATGGCGGCACTTCAGAAGACCAGATGTTGTGTGCATGGCGATGCCCTCACAAACCCGACCAGCACATGTGTGGAGTCACATGACGAGGCTGGATCGATTAATAAACAGAGTCACTGGAGTTTTTAAACTTTATTCAGTCCAGCTGCCGATGGGACCCGCTCAGTACATACCTGTCTAAGTCTAAAAGATGTGTCAGCGATTTGAAAACCAATAAGAGAATCTGAAATCTTACAAGCGTGGGTTAGTTTTATTGTCAGCCTGAGTGAGGAAACGTCATATTATTATTATTATTACGTTATTATTTTAGTCTCATCTGAACATTGTTTGCCGTCCAGTCATTCTATCTCATCTAACACTGAGGCTGAGGTCATGAGGAGATACAGAAATGTATAACTGTGTGTCATCAGCATAGCTGTGGAGTTCAGTGCTACGCTTTCTGTTGATTTCACCCAGTGGTAACAGATAAATACTGAAGAGAACAGGACCCAACATGGGGCCTTGTGGGACTCCACAGGTCAGAGAAATCAAAGACGCCCGGCCCGGTCAGATACGGCCTGAACCAGCCCAGATTCCCAGTCTGTTCATTAATATGTTACGATCAGCTGTACCAACAGTTCTGTTTATATCTGCTCTAACTGAGTCTGATCATCACACATTTGGATATTTGATACAGAGGAGGTTACATAATATATTCTTGCAGACATCATTGATCTCCTTCAGGCTCAGTTCTGTGCATCATATTAGCCTCATATTTCAGAGAAACACGACTTGCTGTTCACGTTCAGACCATGACCGTGGTAAAATATAGCATCTTTCCTGAGTTGTTGGACAGCGCAGCAGACATCAAGTCATTAACTCTCCATCAGCGGTGTGAATATGTAAACAATAATAGAAAACCCGCCATGATTAAATAAGCTGACATTTTTATTGTTATGCTGGAGGATTGTTGGGAGAAGAAAGTGGCTTTGTTTGCTTGTCCTCGCTCCGATTGGCCCAACACATTTTTAGGGTTATTTCTACAGAGGCTCGTCTTTTTTCTTTTTGGCAGACATTCAAATAATTTGTTGGGTTTTGCACTCAGTTTGAAAACTGGTAAAACTCTGAGGTTTTCTCGCGGATCTCGCCCTGATCCTCGCTCTGCACGGACCCTCGGGGTGGGTTTGTTTACAATAAGCAGCCGAGAGCGGCAAACCAAGTTGAAAGAAACTCTCCCAAGACTGTGCAACTTCTTGTAAATACCATAATTGCCCTGAGTTGTATCATCGCGCTGACTGCCTTCTGCGTGTGCCAGCTGAAGTTCCAGTTACATCCAGAGATGTGTGTGTTTTGGTTGGCAGCAAAGCTCCTACCCCTCTATACACACTCAGTCACACCAGGCCCAATTGGTAACAGTTGTGGTCGGACCCCCCTGCACTACAACAACGGGTACGAAACTGTCCGTCTTTACTTCCCTCTTTCTCTGAATCCTCAGGAGAAATCATCTCCACAGCAGAATTATCCCGCTGAGTCAGATTGTGTTTAAATCGCTGAGAGAAAAACAAGCGTTTTCTCTCTCTGCCCGCTCTGGGAAGGAGTCCTACAATAACACACAGAGTTAATACAGCACATCCTGGAGGCATGCTGGGGTGTCACTGTTTATGGCAGTGCCTCCACCACATGCACACACACAAACCGAAACCACCGCCGCCGCTGCTGTAGCCTCCGTGAAGATGAGTCAGCAGCTCCAAAGCAGAGCGGATGCAGATCTGTGATTCGGGTGTTTAATCATTAAAATAGAGATCAGACTTCTCACCGTGCTCCTGCGTGCGAGTCTCATATTTACTGGGATGACTTGCTTTGGATTGTTTTTTTAGGCGTCGTGCTCGAGTTGTATTCACTCGACGTGGGAACCAATGAATTATTTATTCATTTATTAACCAGGAAAAGTCTCAAAATCTCTTTTTCTCTGAAATGACTTTCAAGTGTATCTGGCCCTGCTTGTTGTCCATGCTTTGGCCTGACGCTATCCTTGCCCTCCGCTTGCCTGTGTAGATCTGGACAGTGTATCACAGCAGTTTTCTGGCTTGTTTTGCTGTTGCTTAAGTTGAATCAAATAGCTGACTAATTGCTCGATGAGGTGGGTCATCTGATGAAAGATCTGGACTGACAGGAGAGGCAGAGCTGATTAGCACCTCAAAGTCAGGGCATGGAAAATGGTGTTTTGTTCCCTTTGGAGTGGAAGTGAGTCACCGCCCCATGTGACGGGGTTCAGGTGTCCTGGGATCTCCCCCAAAGACAGTGAGACTACACAATGAGGCAGGTATTTATAGGGCTGAGGTCACATGGCTGAAGGCCGTCCATTCAGCGCCTTAAAATCACGACCTTGGACTTCACGCCCAGGTGTAGGGGTCAAATCAGACCGTCGTCACCATGCTGAGGGTGAACAGTGCTTCGTTACAGTCGCACACTTTGGGGTGATTCGCTGAAGGGTTAATGTGTAGTTAATGTGTGCGACACCTTCAGTCCAGCAGTGAGGCTGACGGGTGGGCTACACTGTGAACACCTGAGGGAATGCTTCATCTGCCCGTGTACATCCTGGACTGGTACTTAAAGTCTGAGTGACTCCAGACAAAAGCCCATTCAGTGGCCCTTCAGTGTTTTCTTCCAGTTCGTGCCTTGGCCACAGTCTTCAGACCAGCAGCAGCAGCCAGTCGCAGAAGGTGTCTGTCCACGCTTCCAGATGACGCCGAAACAGACCTGTTAGCCCAGTTAGCCCCTCGAGAGCAGGATGGCCACAGAGAGAGGCTGTTTATGTGACGGCTGCAGAGCTCTGGTGCAGAGATGGAAGGGCGTTGAGATTGCACAGAGTCGGCAGCATGAGGGAACGGGCGACGTCATACAAGATCAACATCTGTCTCCTATTGGTGTGTTTGCTTCAGGGCACCCGTGCCTCGACACAGAAGGACCAGGTTTTTACGTACTTTGTTTTTTGAGTGAATAAAAGCGACTGTTGGTAGCAGAGAAACAGAGAGAGAGCCGGCACCTCTGCCAGCATTCAGAGGTCACTGCAGACTCACAGGACCGTCACATTCCACATGAAAGTCGTTGCACGTACTTCTGAATGTATCTGTAGATTCTCATATATAGTCAAAGTTTGGGTACTGTCATGATTATTTTCTTTTTTGCATTGGAACAAAGAAAAAATGCAGAATCTGAGAAATTCCACACAAAACTCCAAAAACAGGCTGGACAAAGTTATCGGCACCTTTTCAAAATCTTCAGAAATAATTATATTATATTTCAAGCATGTGATGCTTCTTAAAGGTGCTGGCAAGAAATGACCACTGTCATAAATCATTGTTTGAATTGTGGATAACAAAATCTGATCAACCAACACGAGGACCAGAAAAGAAAAGCCAGACGGAGTTTGTCAAAACTTACTGAGGAAGCCAGGGTCCTTCAGGGAGGACGTCCTGTGGACACAATGAGGCTGAAGTGAAGCTTTTTGGTCACAAAATGGAGCCTTCAAAGAAAAGAAGGTCCTCACAGTCAGTCATGGTGGAGGTTCACTGATGTTAGCTGCTTCAGGTGCTGGTGTGATGTCTTGATGAAAGTTATCAAACTGGGTCTCCGTCAGACGTCATACAGTCCGTACAGTGGGACAATGACCCAAAGCATGAACGCTGACAGAACTCAGCAGACTTTATCTCCCATTTCAGTCGACTGTTTGTGGAGCTAAACAGAACTCTGAAGAACTGAAGTCTCCTCGAGCTGCTTGCAGATCATTAATGGCTCTGCAGCTCTGCTGGCTGCCAAGTAATTGTTCCTGTTTTCACAATGAACGCTGGCTAATTCTCACTTGTTGTTTTTGTGTGTTGTGAACACAGCAGAGCAGAGACGATGGTAACGAGTCCCAGAGCCCGATCCAAACGCTAACGGCCTCGCTTTGGACACGAAGAAGATAGATAATGAGGAAAAGGCGTATTAGGATTGTGATGTATGTTCATCGCTCTGAGCAGACTTTATTTGAAAGTTTAAGATCCCGAACACGTCGTCACTTTCAAATAAAAAAGGAAATTCTTTTACATTCCTGCCTGTGTTTTATTTTGAAAGGAATGTGTTTAATAAGCTGCAGAGTTACTGTTATGAAGTACAGACTTTTAGAAACGTATAAATCCAGAGATTAATGCTATTACAACATTAATTGGACTTGACATTCATTTCCAAATAGTGTGAGGTTCAGTGCTGATAAACTAAGAGGGCACATATATTATCTCTCGCGTTTCAGAGGCCAAAGCTTGTGCCATGCTGTCCCACGCTGAGGCGCTCTCAGCTTTTTAAACACAGTCCTGGCCTGACGTTGGGTCTTCTACGTGGTCTGATGGTCAGATCGAGCCGGTGGCCAGCAGCTGTCGGTCATGGAAGCAAACGTTACAAAAGGAAATGATGTCGTTAGAGGACGACTCGATAACAAGGTGACTCGAAGGATGTGAAACTCGTGCACCGTCCTGAAAATGTAATTCAGCTCTTTGCTGCAGCTGCAGTTAAAGGTCACGTCCGAGCATCACTGATGAATTGAGATGTTCTTGCAGGGCCAGAACTGAATCAAGAAACTTGGCAACAACAAACCGAAAACATCCTCTATGACTCGTCGGAGTGGCACGAGGCTCGAGTGGTTCAGCGTCTGCACCCCTTCCCTGCCAGTAAAGGAGGAAGACTTCTTCCTTCTAAATTGTTGCCTGATGCTTCGAGGATGATGTGCGCTCTCCCGGGACGCTGTACACACGGCGCTCTCACGTCTCCCATCACCTCGTCCTTGCCCCTCCGACATGCTCAACTTCCCCTCCTCAAATTATTCATGCAACTTAATCATGTGATGTCAGCCGGAGCACAGACTGTCTCGTCGAGTCGTTGATGGCTTCTACTTGAGGAAACCTGTTTTCACCCCGTCAGATTAAACCCCAGACCCCGAAAGAAAACGTCACTGAAGTGAGCAGACAGACAGAAACCGACAGTCACAAACTTTTTATTTTAAAGAATGCAACTTCCTCTTTAAGTTGGTACCAAATATGTGACAGTTTGATTCATCACAGGACTCTTTGGTGAACACGGCTTCGATCAGGACACATGAAAAGACTTTGAATGATGTGTCACTGAAATGTGGAGTCAAAAGTTTGTCAGGATTTTGTGGGCGGTCCTTAAAGAGTGGCTCGATGACACGCTGAGGCCGCCCTGAGCAGAGAGACGGAGGTGAATTCATCCCAGCTCAGAGAGTTTCAGAGTCAGTCATGTCATTTTCTGAACTCATCCGACACGATTCAGTCGCTTCAAAATGGCCGTTTGACTGCTCCTGTGAGTGGGCGTGGCTTCAGCAGTCAGAGGACACGCCCCCACAGTCTGCAGCTGAGAACTCATTTTCTTGTCTTGTTTTACAGTGTAGACAGTTTAAGTTGGCACTCAGTCTGTGGATGAGTCGAGCTTCCTGTAAAACATCGAGTCTGAATAACTTCTTCTTCTGCTTCTTGTTTTGTTGTCACTCACCTGTCGTCACCGCAGAAATATAAAACAGCTCTCCGATCACACGTGAACAGTTTGTACCGTGATAAATCTCCGAGTAGCGAGCCGTGTTGTTTTAAACGTTCGTGCTCTCATATTTCTGAATGTCTTTGTTATTGTGGCCGTTTGAGTGATGATGATAAGACCAGGTAGTTCACCTGGCCGAGGCCCTTCCTGTCTAATATTTTATCTTCAATATTATATTATCATAAAATACTTCTTCCTTCTTCCATGAAGTCGTTGAGCTGTTATCTGTTTTCGTGTGGAGATGCCGTGTGTGTCGACACAGTGGCTCACTCCAACAAATCACTCAGGCTTCCATCTGGACGACCTTCAAGTCAGGAACTCACTACTGAAGGACCCGATCTGTGGAGCCAAACACACACACACACACAGAACACACACACACTCCCTCTCTGGACGCCCTGAAGCCTGTGAAGCTTACGTCTTTAAACTCATGAACAATGAGGACAGCCTGATTAAATCCAGAGTGGCTTCAGGAAGCAGTGAAAGCGTTTGAAGGCTTTCACAGTCTGAGGGAGGAAACTGTCACTTTATCATTTTATTACACAGAGACGCTGTGGGAGGTCTTTAATGTCATAAAAAGTCTTAATGATGGCAGCGCAGTGAAAGCAGACGTTAACTTCTCTCTCCTCTCTCCTTGTCTCTCAGAAATCATCGACGACCTCGCACACCTCGTGGACAAAACAGACGACCGCATCCGTAACGAGACCCGGAGGGTGAAGCTGGTGGAGACAAAGTCGGCGTCCTGTGGTGAGCCTACCTTTGGTTTACGTCTATGAAAACAGGTCCTAATTAATCAGCAATTAATTAAGTGACTGATGAGCGCCATCTCTGAGCCCTTTGCTTATCAGCAACAATTTAGCCTCTGGTGGCAACGGTCGACGTTCCCGTATCACCGGGCAGGTCATGACTTCCTCCTCCAATGAGGAGAGACTCTATAAACTGTAACTATAAATGCAGATACCTAAAGGGCGTGAACCCACTAAAACCGATCGGCAACCTCCGTGTCCGTGAAGTGAAACACAGACTGCAGTTCCTCAAACGTCCACCTGAGGCTGGCTGCAGCAGTGAGTCAGTCTCCATAAGTCCCCATGTTAGACAGCAGAAATAAACATGTTTACAGCCTGGTACAAAAACAGTTTTGGTCTCTGTAGCTAATTTCCCCGTTCATGACAACTGTACTGAGGGTGAATTTATATACAACTCACCTGTTCACATTATATTAAGGCTTAAAGTTATGCAGGGTTAAGAGCTTTGATTGACAGGTGGGCGTGGTCACAGATGGTTTGTAGGTTTTAGACAGTCTGCAGGGACGTTTCATGCGTTGTCCATTCCTTATGACTGTCCCTCGTCATCTCCGCAGTTTGTTTTGTCGTCTAAAAAAAGACTTTGCTTCTTTGCGTCTTTGCTTCTTTGCTTCTGTCTCTTGGTGCCTTGCTGCTGGTAACTTTCAGAGAAGAAGGTGTGTTCGCTGTCTTAAAGCTCGAGTCGGGCTCAGTTTGCCCAGTAAAGCGGCGCACAGCATCGCTATGGCAAAGGCTGCATTGTTGTGCTAGGAGACCCGGCTGACCCGGCGGTCGTGGACAGAAGCAGAAGCGGGTCGGATGCTTCGTTCTGTTGGTTGTGTCCCCATGGTGCCCGAGCGCTGAGTTTGTTTGAAGATCCCAGAGCTCGGGTTGTTTGAATCAGGACTCTTCCCTCCTCCCTCTGCTGGAGAATATTCATGTGTTTGCCCGTGTGCATGTCCACATGCATCACATGTGTCCGTGTGTCTCTGCAGACCATATTCTTGTGCGTGCCCGTACGTATCGGAGCGAGTGTCTGCGAATGGAAAATTCCCCCGTGGTCTTCTCTCTCACCTCAATGCGCTCTTTCTTTTTTCCATTCCTCTCTGTCATCCCCCCGTTCGTCTCCTCGCCTGTTTGACACTCGTCTTTGTGTCAAGCAGAGAAAGAATTGAAAATACGACATGCCGCAGATTGTTGGGAGGGCTCTCCCTCTCCGTCCATGGCAGCGTGTTTATAATTCCTCAGCTTTAAGGCTTTATTTATTTTTCAAACCACCTCTCATCCAAAGCCGGCGTTTGGTGTTATGTCTCAGCCGAGTCCTTGTAAAGCTCTGAGTGTCTGGCTTTGACAGGCCGGAGCATACTTAACATAACTATTGGTGGCTGCCTCGCTGTAAAAGAGGCGTCTTCAGGTTCAGAGCGACGCTGGAAAGATTCCCAGAAATTTGAAAAATGTTCCTTCACTGCAGGATGATCGATATTAATCATCAGACATTTACAAACCTTTTAATACGCCTGATCTGTGAGAGAGTTGAAAGCCGGAGCAGAGGTCGCTGCAGCGAGGTTCCTGCGGCCTGCAGCGTTGTGAAACCTCCATTGTGTTGAAACATATTGGACTCGTGTCGAGCGCAGGCTTTCTCTTAAAGATTTAAACTTGATTTAAAGAGTTCCCAAGATGAAACACCTCATTATTTTTCACTCCCACAAAAAGAAACCAACAAGGAACAAAAGATTTAACCAAGAAAACAATTGAAATATTGAACCGAACCTCAGGACTGAAATGTGTCGTAGCATCAGAAAGTTTCCATGGAAAGATTCTTTAATGAAACAATATTACATGAGAGGGGAGCGTTCCATCATTAAAGTGCCAGGCTCACCCTCTCATGTAATAATGTGAAACAGAATATCATCAACATGTTTCCATGGCGATACACGGAGTCTGACTAACACCTGGAAAACAATCAGCCACAGCAGCAGACTCTGCACTGTATGTAATGAAACCCAGTTTACTACACCAGCAAGTAGTCAGAGCCTCAGTGACAACCAGACGATTTCTAGTCCCAGACAACTAACGCACATATAAATACCACACATATAAAAACAAGGTATTAACGAACACACCTGTATTAACGAGGTACACACCTGTACTAATGAGGCGGTCAAGCAGCTCCATTAAATTCAGTCTATTCATTAAAGGTGAAATTGTTTTAGTTTATTAAAATATTTGTTTCCATGTTTTATATTTTCAGATGTGACAATGTGGAGATGACGCAGTGATATTTTAGTGATGAGTCAGGTGTGATGTCACCTGATTCGAGCATGTTTAAATGTCTAGTTGACCAATCCGATCGCTTGGTCAGAACTACTTATAGTATAATCAGATACAGGCTCATGAATCATCTCCAATCCTCGGCTGATTTTAAACATCCTGCCTGAATCGAGCTCCGCCTGGTTCACGGAGTCATCTCCGCTCGTGTTTTCGATGATGCTGCTGGGAACAGAGGGGTGGAGGCTTTGCTTGGATTAGTGGGGCAGATTAGTCTCTGGGACCAAAGGCTCTCTTTGGAGAGTAGTGTGAGTTCTCTGGAGCTTTAGGCGTCACCGTCAGGCGACATCAACAGAGCTAATCCTCAGTTTGTAGAGGGCCACTTCTGTAACCCCGTGAAGCCCGCAGGAGCCTCGCATCTCAAGTAGGTTTGTGCTGGTTGGACTGGAGGGGGTGTCTGCTGAGACGTGGGTGAGGGGCGGCGTGGAGGACGAGGAGCTCCACTTAAAAACTCCTCAGACTTTTAATCAGTTAGATTTTACTCCCAGCACTCTGACATGTTGCACGGTTCATGTTTGATGAGTCCTGCTAATGAGCTTTGCACAGCGGACTGAGTGGAAATGAAATCTTTAAATATTTAAAAACTTTATACCTCAAAAGTTTTTTCACTTTCAGACTTCCTGTGAGAGAAATTCATTCGACACGGCGACACGCGACCTGTTGGATCTCTTATATAAACTCATTTATTGGTAGACCATCAACAGCTTAAACTTGCACCGATGTGGGATGAAGTCCGTCTTTAATGTTTGTTCTGTTTACAGACGTTCGATGTTGGTTAAATCTGTGTCCAGCAGCAGCTCTGCTGGCTTCAACTCGTCCAGAAGTTTAGTCTGTAGAAAGTCTTGAACAGTTTGGTGTTTCAGTCGACTTTGACGTTCGACATCTTTGACTGAAATATCTCAAAAAGTCTTTGATGGATGGAGCGACTCCATGATCTGCTGACTCGTCAAAGCTGTGAGATATTTGAACCTTTAAGAGATGACGTGCACTAAACGCGTGTACAAAGTCCTGAAACATACACCAACAGACTTTAGCAACGTTCCATCTTCAGGACGAAGCGTCGTCACATCACCACGGTCGGCTCATCATCGTCCAACACTTTGGTTTACACCTAAATGCCTTCAACAGCACCTCAGTTCGTCCGAGCGGCAGCTGCCTCTCAGAGCTACAAGCCCGGCGAGCTGACGGCGGCCAGCACAGCTGTGGACTCCGTCTTGTTGGTTTTGTTGGTCACACTCTTTGTCAGTTATGTTTAAAACACTTTAAGATCCACTTTTTGTCTTTTGTCTTCTTCATTTGAGCTGTGAGAAAAACGACGAGCGTCTCGTCGCTAACCTCGCTCTCAGAGGTCATCGCCGCCTTTTGTGCTGCAGAAAGATCTTTGAACCATGAGCGAGGAGGGAGGTCCAGGGAGGGCGGCTCTCCCCGATTACTCGTCCTCTCCGTGATTTGTCTTACTCATGTGGAAGACGTGATGGACGCAGAAGCTCCTGGGTGGTCAGTCCGTCAGCATCAGTGTCACGGCGTTATTGTCGCCGGCCTCTGGAGGGTCGGACTGTTCTGTGACATGAGAGGGCGTGAGTCTGTCTCCACGCTAACACATGCATGTGTTATACTGCCAAGCCTTTATTGCTGCTGTTGCTATGGTGTTGTCAAGTCGCTGGCAGATGTTGGACTGGGCTGAATGAAATTCTGATGCCTGGATCTGTGGGCTCGGTATCGTTTACACCCAAACACAGATAATTGTTGTGTGTATTTGCTTTGAGAACGAGGCGTTTAAAGAGCCATCACGGGACAGATGACAGTGATATTCCGCTCACATGTGTAAGTTATCAGGAGACGTCCCAACACGCGTGACACATGTATGAACACCTTCCCCTCGACACGCCGTGCGTCCGAAGAATGCGGAGAAAGACGATCGGAGATCGATGGCGAGTCAAACGCTGTGCAGACACATCTGGACCCTTTAAACTCCACGGCCTGGCACACAGAGCAGCCATCAGCCTTATGTTTCATCAGACCACCACGCCACCGCGACCACCGCAAGCAATTAGTTCAGCATGGTTTAAAGCTCGGCCCGTCTCTGTCTCCCTGTGGGAAAGACGACCAATTAGACGGCGGAGGGAAGAATGAGAGAAATGTAAACCCGAAGTGAAAATAACAATGGACGACTTGAGTCAGTGAAGGCAGCGTCGACAGACCTCAGACCAGCCAGAGACTAAAACCTGGACGTAGTCTCTGAGACGTCCCAGAGACTGTCTAAAACCTGGACGTAGTCTCCGTGACGTCCCAGAGACTGTCTAAAACCTGGACAGAGTCTCTGTGACGTCCCCACAGACTGTCTAAAACCTGGACGTAGTCTCTGAGACGTCTCCACAGACTGTCTAAAACCTGGACGTAGTCTCCGTGACGTCCCCGCAGACTGTCTAAAACCTGGACGTAGTCTCCGTGACGTCCCAGAGACTGTCTAAAACCTGGACAGAGTCTCTGTGACGTCCTACAGACTGTCTAAAACCTGGACGTAGTCTCTGAGACGTCCCCACAGACTGTCTAAAACCTGGACGTAGTCTCCGTGACGTCCCCGCAGACTGTCTAAAACTTGGACGTAGTCTCCGTGACGTCCCAGAGACTGTCTAAAACCTGGACAGAGTCTCTGTGACGTCCTACAGACTGTCTAAAACCTGGACGTAGTCTCTGAGACGTCTCCACAGACTGTCTAAAACCTGGACGTAGTCTCTGTGACGTCCTACAGACTGTCTAAAACCTGGACGTAGTCTCTGTGATGTCCTACAAACTGTCTAAAACCTGGACGTAGTCTCTGTGACGTCCTACAGACTGTCTAAAACCTGGACGTAGTCTCTGTGACGTCCCCACAGACTGTCTAAAACCTGGACGTAGTCTCTGAGACGTCTCCACAGACTGTCTAAAACCTGGACGTAGTCTCTGAGACGTCCTACAGACTGTCTAAAACCTGGACGTAGTCTCTGAGACGTCTCCACAGACTGTCTAAAACCTGGACGTAGTCTCTGTGACGTCCCCACAGACTGTCTAAAACCTGGACGTAGTCTCTGAGACGTCTCCACAGACTGTCTAAAACCTGGACGTAGTCTCCGTGACGTCCCCACAGACTGTCTAAAACCTGGACGTAGTCTCCGTGTGTCTCAGTGACTTTCAGTCCTCTCGTCTCTTTAGCTAAAAGTTAACTTTGCCGAGCCGCCGTTGAAGCGCGGGCATCACTAACGGCGTTAAGGATCTCTGCAGTGTGTCGCTGTGACAGCTGTGTTTACAGTCTGATGTGAAGACGTCGGTCGCGTACCTGTGGCGGATTTCCCGGCTGAGGTTGGTCTCGGTGTCTCTGGGCGGTGGCCTCAGTGAGATGTGTCATATTTTCAGGCCCTGGGGGTGAAACACTTTGATGAAGTGTGAGTGAGCCTTTGCACATTTTTCTCTGCTTCCATAGTATCAGTGAAAAACAATGATTATCCTGTGCAGGCCCAATCAGAACCATATGCCTATCACAGTGCAATCTGCACTCAGCGCATGTAAACTGCATTAAGTCATCAACACACAGACGTGATGTGCTGTGAGGGCATTCGCTCCGGGACCGAGCGGCAGATCAAGGACTTTGGAAATTTCTGGTGAGGTATGCGGACTTCTTACCTCGTCCAAGTGTATTCCCCCGTGTCGGCCGGATGCTCCTCCTCCTCCTCCTCCTCCTCGTCTGTCTCAGATCAGGTTTGGACTCCTCGGCGTTCAGAGTTTCAACTTTAAAGTTCGACGAGCTGTAAAGTTTCGAATCATCGTCCCGCGTCTTCACATCGCGTGTCCAGAAATGAAATCATCGTTAATGTTGATACATTAAAATGAGATCAGCGTGAATTAAACCTGTGCAAAGCTGCAGAGCAGGTCGCAAAGTTTTTGGATATATTAATTCATCTTTGTCGCTGCGTCACGGATCGCTCTGTTATTATATAAGAGATATTTATATTTATTTATTTCACCTCAGATATTTTATCCAGCTTATTGCCCGACATGTCTGACTGTGATTAATCTGTCTTATTAAAGATTCTTCTTGTCAGTGTGACTGAGACAGTCGTCACTTCGTCCACCTCGAATGTCCTCACCTCTTTTTGTGGCTTTCAGCCTCCACTCATTTGTTTCAGTGACAGCGGTGCCTCGTGCCTTAACGGAGCGTTGACGCCTGCTTTGTCCTCGTCCGTCTCATGTCCTGTTTTCTCTTCCTCCTCCAGGGATGCTGGTGGTCATCGTCCTCCTCCTCATAGCCATCGTGGTGGTCGCCGTGTGGCCCGTGTAGAGGACGAGGACGCGGCGCTCACAGAGCTGAGCTGGACACACTGATTTAAAACATCTCGTCTGTCTTCACTGACACAAACGTCTTTTAGCTGCTCGGTTAAGAAATTCTGAACTCTGCAAAGACTTTTTAAAAACTGAACATGTTACCTGTCTGTCTGCATCACCTGTCTGTCTGTCTGTCTGCATCATTACACGTGAAATCATCTGGAGGTCTGAGAGGACGCTGTGACGTCTGTCTGCAGTATTCACGCTTGCTTACATACCGTGTGTTACTGCGGCAGCTGTCATGTTTTGTCGTGGTTTGTCTTGTTCCTCCCCTGTAAATCACTGCGGCCTGTAATTTCTAATAAAACACATTTCCAGGTCAAAGACCGCTCGGCTTCGCTCGCCTCTGTTTGTAACACGATGTTCAGCTCGTCTGCTCGCTGACGATACGCCTGAGTTTAAAGTTAAAGGAACAATCTGTCACATATTTACTGTTTCAAATGTTTTTGTCATGTGTTACAGATAGGAAACGCATTAAAGCGTTATATAACATGTAGAACTATATAAAATCACCTTAAAGACAAATCATAGTTTATTTTAATTACATTACAATCAGCCTTTTATATCTACACATGCAGAGGGTCCTCTCACACGGAGGCCGTCATCTTGTGCTGCCATATTTGTTAGCATGTGGCAGAACCAGAACCAGTTTTTATGTTTAGTTAACACACTGTAGCTTTAACATTAGGTAGTCCAACCTAAAGAGTCGACAAAGAAACAGAAACAGATGAACAGAGACGGCTGGTTTCAATGTAACAAGAGTTTATTTCAACTGAAAATCTGAATTTAGTTCTACCAGGTTGGCGTGTTCAGTAGTTATTATTTCCTTCTTTAATGGCAACAATCTAGACAACCACAAACAAGTAAAAAAAAAAGTTGAAAAAAGACAATAAAATCCACAATGTCTTGTGTCATTAAATATATTCATATATAATAACCATAATATATTAGTACGCATCGTAAAACAACATCGCAAAAAGTCTTGGCAACGGTGACAACTAAACAACATTTACAATTCATAGTATGAACACAAAGCAATGCTTTGACAGCTGTGTGTGTGTGTGTGTGTCAGATTTACAGCATGAGGCTACAGAGACGAGAGGTGTGATTACATCGTGCCAAACAGAAATACGTTGACGGAGAAACACGTGAATGCACCATATGTTTGTGGAGAAGCCACACGTGTGTGTGTGTGCTGACGTCACATGATCGCGTCATTGATTGTTCAGGAGAGAAGAAAAAAAAATCATCTGCAAAAATGAAGCCAGCTGATTTTGATCTCACGGTCGAGTTTGTCGTCATCGCGGAGGCTTTCCCGTGGACGGAGATCGCGGCGTCAGAAACAATTAAAGGAAGTGGGTGAAGACCACGAGTCCTCACGGTGCCTTCGAAGGTGCTGACCCTTCACGCGTTTCTCAAAGGAACTCCAGTTTACGACACCGCGGCCTGTCACGGCGCCGACAGTCCAAACTGAATTCGAATCGAGCGTCGAGCGATGGCAGCTCACCGCGTGTCCTCCCGCCGTGCGAGGAGCGCTGACGAGTCAGGGCGGCTCGCACAGTCCGTGAACGTCGGCCACGCATTGTTTGACGGGAGGTTTCATTTCTGCACATCGAGTTTTTGAACAATCTGAAAGTTGGATTTAAACGTTGGGTCATCCAGTTTTGCTAAAATCTTGAGATTATTCGTGATTTGAATCAGAAATCGTGACGTCATGCATTTCTTTGTCGCGTCGAATCATTTTAACAGAACAGCATCGTCTCTGAAGCTGAAATGAATTAAAACAGACATTCATGATCTATTATTTCTGGCCTCTTGTCCTTTTTTTGTAAATCGATTGTTAAACTCCTGTTTTGAAATATATAAAAATAAAACTTAATAATAAATCACAGTTACTCTAAGTACTGAAAGTGAAATCAGTGATTTTAAAACGCGGTTTGTCCTCAAAAAACAAAGCATCATTTTTAATATTAGTACCTCGAGCAGCACCTGTTAGTGAATCAAATGAGAAGCGTTCACGTGCAGGTTTGAACAAATACTGAACCGGCGACTCTGAAGAGGGGATGTGAACATATGACCATCCGTCAGTCAACACATGCTCGGTTCTGTCGATTAAAAAACAGATCAACCTGATTTCTGAATCAGGCGGACGAATGGCAGCTCGGTGATGGTGTAATGTACGATGCGTTTTCGTGGCTTGCGAACAAAACAAAAGTTTTTATGGCACAACTCTGAACAGAGGAAACGTGACCGCCTCGGGCGGATCGACCAGTACGGCGAGGAAACCATGCAGGGCAAAAACCGCAGTGGTAAATGAAGTGGCTTTTTTTGTCATTTTTGCACCAGCAGAAACAGTCTATAAAACTCAAACATAATTCAAATATAATGATTTCATACTGAGAAAGTAAACAAACACAAATAACTTTATATGCTGGTAATAGGTGCAAATTCGGCAAATCCACAAGAGGGACGAAATCTCAAATAAACCATGAAACCAAATCTGCAGGGTGAGCTCCTTCAACAAAAGTTCACTAGAAAACATCCTAAATAATTCTCTTCATGCTTCTACACAAAAAAGCAGCGACATAAACAGTCTGTTGTCTGTCCGTGGTCCTCCGTCGGCCTCCCGTTCACCTCGATTATTATTTTTTGAATGACCCGCTCAGCTCTCCTCTCCGGCATCCTCTCCGTCTCGGCCCGCCTATGGCTTCTTACACTTGCCTTTCTTCTCGCGCTGCTGGAACTTCCTCAGCCTGCGCGCCCACGTGTCCCTCCACTGGATAACCAGGCTGCCTTTGTCCGCCACCACTCCGCCGCCCTGCCCGGGGGACTCCTCGTCGTTCCCCAGCAGCAGGTACTTCTTCCCGGGTTTAATCTTGGGACACTTGCAGGCCACGTCTTTGGCGCGGACCCACAGGAACTGGTCCCCGCGGCGGATTCGGCTCTCGCCCTGCTTGTAGACGGAGATGATGTTGACGGTGAACTTCCACCACTCGCCAGCTTTGTCCGCCTTCAGGATGTGAACCTGGACGGCTGCAGAGGAGTCAAGAGAGATGACACGTTATCACTTCAGTCACCATCCAGCAGGTCAAAGGTCAAACTCCCCCTCATCACTGATACTCCTCTGATAACACAGTTATCACAGTGTTTGTATCATGAAACATTAAATATCACCAGAGGACAAATCAACTGAAAGACCTCAGCAAACCTCGGTATACTTGGTAAACTCCATGCATACTGTTCTTCCTGTCGGCCGGTCTGTGGTCCGTCTGTGGTCCGTCTGTGATGTACTGCCCCTGCATTACGTCCATTACTCCTGACAGAGCGCTGTGATTTGTAATGTGATTAGGAGGCAGGCGATGGCTATTAGAGGCGTTAGCTGGGAAGACACTCAGTGATTTCACATGATGAATCGACCTCAGAGAGCGAGAGGAGGAAGGGCAGCTGTCCATGGATCGCAGCCCAGCATGTATCACTATGTATTATATTGACCAGATCTCTATTAACTTCCATTATACTCCTCGAGTACGTTACGGGGGGGCAGAATGAACCGCCGTCACGGGGTCACCACTTTCACCTTCAGCGTGGAGCTAATGGAGCCGAACATCACGGCGGCATTAAGAGCACATCCTGTACGCAGGCCGGCACAAACGTCTGCTTCTGGATCAAAGCCCACGTTGGGTTCAGAGTGTGGAGAACCTCCTGAAGAACAGCGTGACCGTTGCCCAGTGCCTGCTGTGTATTCCCGTCCTTTAAGAATTAGTGTTGAATCCCAGACATCATCTTTGTGACTTTACTGGCCTGTCGTTTGTTCTTCATTGTCCTGCTTGTGTTTGTTTCACCCGCGATGGCCCGCTGAGGCTCGTGTCATTGGCTGATCCAGTGTGACCGGATGGTGACCTCGGCACCACCTTGCACCTTCCAGCTGCCACCAGGTGCTGTTCTCTGTTTGAGAGTAGTCAACGTTTTGTTACACCCCAGGACACCACCAGGCATTTATTACCCCTCCCTGCTGCCCCGCGCTGCCTCGCTGAAGCTTGTATCGTCGCCTCTGTACGCGGCGTGGAGCCCAGCTCCCCCGCTGAGCTTTTCAAAGCGGTCCAAAGCTCCGGCTCTCAGCTGATCCTGTAGATTTACATCGTGTTTGACTTTCTGATCTGTTCTGCTGAGCTCATGTTGGTAAATCAGCTCAGAGAGCTTCTGCTCGGTTTGAATCTTCAATGTTTCAAACTAAAGATGGATGATGGAAGCAGCTTAATGTACATCAGCAGCACAAAGGCCCCCCGGTGACGGCAAGACGAGGACAAAGTGGATTACACAGAGGATGATGTCAAACTAACGGAGGAATAAAATCTAATAATCACGTCATATGTTCAAGAACACACTTCATATGTGTGAACACTGTCTGTTCTCACACTTTGTAACTTTGGGCTCCGGGTCGGGAGAAGTACGTAACGCTTTACGGCACTAAGTCACACACACCAACTATTTCACTGATTCTGGTGAAACTGGATCAGATTTTATGGAGAAAATGTTTCCTGGTTTTCCCTCTGATGTCCTCCGGCTGCTCCGCCTCAACTCTCTGTGATTTACAGAGTTTATGATGGACAGTGAAGTAAACTGCTGACAGCTGGAGCTGCTGTTAGCTCATGTTAGCTCAGTCTGTTAGCTGCTGTTAGCTGCTGTTAGCTCAGTCTGTTAGCTGCTGTTAGCTCAGTCTGTTAGCAGCTGTCAGCTCATGTTAGCTCAGTTTGTTAGCCGGGCTGCCAGCATGGTGTTCAGGCCCAGCAGTCAGCAGCTTCTATGGACATGATGGCAGAGGAGCAGAGAGTGAAGAGGACGCTGACGGAGGAAGCTAAGAAGAGAAAAGGAGAGAGTGAGCGAGCAAGAAGCCGCCGGACAAGAGTAAATCTGGGACTGACTTTTAGTGGTTGGTGAGAGCTTGGTGAAATAAAAGGCTGAAAGACAGACGCCGAGCTGGGCTGACTGCTGCTGGGCTAGTCAGTGATATTAGCTGCTGCTGGGTCTGCTGCTGCTGACCTGGATGATGATTGGCTGTTATGTAACTGAAACTCATCTTAACAAAACAAACGATGATTTATCGTCTTCATGCTCGGCCTCCGTCTCTGCAGCACCTCCAACATAAAATCTCGTGCTGTCGGTGAAAGAGTAACTTTTGATCTGAAGCGTCGGTACCAGCAGATCCGCTGAGCTTCACACTCACCACGTTTGGAGGAGATGAGCAGACATGAGGGTACTCTGTCATCATGCACACGTTACATTACCTGATAGAACTGCAGATTTCAACTAAGAGGTTAAACCTGGTATTTAAAATAGATCCGGCTCTCGTCCCAGGCGAGGTGGGCATTGGTGGAAGAGGAGGTGTCTCTAAGCTTGACCCCGTAACTGCCCCAAATCCCTGCAGAACAAAGCCCGGGGCCCGTCCGTCAAGCTGCTGAGGTATGCTGCAGGATGCCGCCGCTGTGGTTGAGCGGTTCAGCAGTCTGACTTCAATCAGGGGAGGAGCAGAGGGGAGAGGTCACACGTCTTATCCACACCTTGAATGGCGTGGCGGGCCGGCGCTCACAGGAATGCAGCTGTGGGGGAAGTGGGCCGCCTTAATGAGAGCTCGGCGACTGTCCGTCACAGCGTCCTGATCCGACTCTCCATCCTCCAACAGTCCGTTTGATCCTTTGTGTGTCGAGTGAGCCATCAGCGAAACGCTCCACTGTAAACTGCAGCAGCTCCACGGCGCCGTGCGGACCGGACCGGACCGGCCCGGAGGAAATGTGGAAACATGCAGAACATGAACGAAAAGATGAGCTCGCTTAGTTTAACAGACGCTGACTCACCGTAATCTTTCTTGCAGTACTTCTTCATGTTGATCTTCAGTTTGCCTTTGGACGCCTTACAGTACGAGTCACAGTCTGCAGAGAGCACACACACACACACACACACATTTTAATAAGCAAACTCAAACCTGCACATTTATTTATTCATTTAAATCTGTGAAATTTTCCACAGAAATTTGTCAAATAAATAAAAAAATAAATGAACTAAATAATAATAAATTAAAACTAGAATAATTAAGAAATGAGAAATTATTTTAAAAGAAAACAAAAAAATCAAAGAGTGAACATTAAAATTCAAATTAATTAAATTAAAAGACTTCGAACCACAGTAAACATTAAACATTAAAATACATAAAGATAAATGTGTGATCAGATTTTTACAAACAGAAAACTAAACATTTTATTTTTATTAAAATAAAAAATATATTTTTTATAGAAATAAGTAGCGATAAAAACTATATACAGTTAAATGAATAAAGCATTGTTTCATGACTTAAATAATTTATATCATATATATTTATTATATTTAATATATGTAAATGTATATATACATATATACATATATATTAATAATATTTAATAATGGAGTAAAAAATTATTTTATAAAAACAAATTGATTCTTTAAAAAAATTAATTCACGATGAATTTATTTCTTTTTAAAGATTAAAGTGTGTGAAATATTTTTTGAACATTTTATTTAAATTAATTAAATTGTCAGTCGGCTCCGTCAGCTGCACCGTCAGCAGTTCTGTCCGGTCACACGTTAACCGGACCGGATTTCAGTTTGGCTGCTAACGTCTGTCCGGTTTGGCTGTCGTCTCGCAGCTGGAGGTGTTCTGGTCGTGATGGAGGCAGTACCACCGCCTGTCAGACGGTGGGAATAAGTCGGGCCTGTGCCTCCACCCACATCGACCCCTCCACCTCTCTCCAGATCTCACCTCAGCCCCCGACCTCCCAAAAAAAAAGCCTGGGATCACTTGAAGGCCTCGCCGAGGAGGAGGACCACGTCAGGACTGCATTTATGGTGCTGAGGGCTGGAAGGTGGGGGTGGAGGTGGAGGTGGGGGTGTGAAAGGGGTCAAGGCCGCACAAAGGGAGGTCAGGAAGGGAAAATTAGCCATCCATGAAGGGTTTAAGGAGGAGGAGGAGGAGGCCGTGAACAAATAAATACCTCACACACACACACACACACACACAGATCGACCAACCAATAACAGTGGTGGAGGGTTGTTGATGTTTAGACTCAAGGCTAAATGCTAAAGGCTAACAGGAGCTAACGGAAGAAAAGTTAACAGAGCTAATGCTATCTAACGGGAGCTAACGCGAAGCAAATGGGAGCTAACGTTAATTTAACAGAAGCAGCAGAGCAAGCCTGAAGGCTAACAGCAGCTAGCTAACAGAGCTAACAGCAGCTAGCTAACAGCGCTAACAGGAGCTAGCTAACGGAAGTTAACATGAGCTAGCTAACAGGAGCTAACATTACAGTTATGTTAGTTGGAGGCTAAGGGGAGCTAGTTAGTAGAACTAATGGGAGAATAGTTAACAGGGCTAACAGGAGCTAACGGGACATGCGACGTCCTTTATCCCGCGTTGTTACGGACACGTAATGAATTGTTCAGGTTTCTTAAAGGGACGGCGCGGCGAGCTTCAAACTGATAATATGTTTGTTTGGGAACATTCTGTCAACGCTACAGAAACACTAGCTAACTGTGTGTGGTATGTGTGTGTGGTGTGTGTGTGTGTGTGTGTGTGTGTGTTCTCCACGTGTTCTTAATTATTAGCAGTAAACTGTTATTTCTGTCGAGGGCCGATGACCACACATGCGTCACAGATTATAACTCACAGATCCACGAGGAAACGCCATCAGTTTTATGATAGATTACCAGGAGGTGAAGGAGGTGAACAGCATAGACCTCCACCTCCTCCTCCACCTCCTCCACCTCACTCCTGCAGTGATTGCCCCATGCTACGCTGTCACGCTGCCAGACTCTGACAGTGCCGGCCGGCATAATGTGACGGGCTCTCGCTCTCCCGACGGGCACAAATTGGATCCAGAGGCCTTGATTTGGTTTGCACACTTACAGCGCCGCGAGTGAAAGAAAAGGAGCGAAGGAACGGAGGAAGCAGGAGATGGACAGAGCGCGGAGGAGGAGAGTGATGGGGTGATGGAGCAGAGGAGCTTTCAGGCGGCCTGAATATGAACAAACTTCATTGTTGTAGCAGATCTTTGCTCTCCTTTATTCTCCGTTTGAATGAGGTTGCCCGGGGAACACCGCCACAAGAAAAAATGCAGGGAAGGAGGCGGAGGATGGATAGTGGTGGAGAGCGAAGGGGTGGAGAGGACAGGAGTGAAGTTTATCAGGAGTGGGGGTGGGAAGAAGAAGAGGAGGAGGAGGAGGAGGAGGATTTGAAGTGAAACCTTCAAATCAGCAGAAGCTGGATCTGCTGCTGGTTTAAATAGAGAGAGTAACAAAAATAGGCAAAGTAAATGAAACAGAGGAGTCTATATGAGCTCCACCTGATTACCATGTAAATGATGGAGGGGGCAGCCGTGGAAAGGAGGCTTTGTTTTCTCATAACCCCCCTTGATGCCATCATGATACTTCCCTTTGATAGCCTTTCGTTCCCCATTAGTGTACCCCAGAGACGCAGCTCCGGGCCCCGCTGAGAGCACCCCGAGATCCCCATTTAGGGCCAGGCAGTCCCCTACCGCGAGGACAAATGTTCCCTTTGTGCGGGCGTTACAAGCAGGGGAAGTGGGAGCAGTCCTGCAGCGCTCAGCTAAAATGTGCTCTGGGTGTTCTGAGTAGATGTAGTTACTACGGCGCTTTGTTTCCCGCCTTTCAGCGCCGAGGAGTGCGTAACTGAGAGGCGGACCTTTGCCCCTTCTATCAAAGTGCTGTACAAGCCTTTAAGCTAATCGTTTTCATTGGGAGGCGTCTCAGCGAAGCAGAGTACAGTACAGGTCTATGTGCCGGAGCCTCACCGTGCCCGGACATGCAGGCCTGCAGGCTCCACGGAGACACGTTCAAGACGAAAAATGATGGTCGACCCTCGACAACACGAGCCCTGTGCTGGTCAACACGCAGACCCAACCCTCAGGAACCAAAAGACCAAAAGATCGCGGAAACGAGTGTCTGAGTGACCTTCCTCCACCGCAGGAGCTCGGAGTAGAGCTGCTGGAGCCAGCTGAGGAGCTCCAACATCTGATCAGGTTCCTTCTGGGCACCTCCAGAACCTGCTGGAGGAACTACAGTACGAAGCACAGGATCACCCAGAGAGGAGCTGGGCTGTGTCCGCTGCTGCTACCGCGACAAAATGATGAGAACTAACACGACCGGGTCAGGCCAGTAATAAATTAAAATCAAACATCTCTGCAGAGTGGATCGATGGCGGCACGCGGTGATCCGACACGTCACGGACATCGATATCGCAGTACGTGCTGATACTGTTATGAAGTACTTCTCAGCACCTGTGGAGCGACTCTTGTCCAATCAGATGACTCGGTTTTGATCTACATAAACTGGATCTAGATCCAGAACACCTTCTGAACGTGGAGAGGAGGTGTAAGTGACGGCTCAGGAGGAGGCCGCGCTCCCTCAACAGGCCGACTGAGAAACAAATTGAGGCAAATAAAGCATGTAATTAGATTACGGAGCCCAGTGTGCTGCCCGGCTCGGTGCCGCCCAGCCCTGTGCTGCCCGGCACAGTTTGGAGTTTGGATGGAGTCCAGAGGAGCTCCCTCCTCCTCCTCCTCCTCCTCCTTCACTTCTCTGCTCATTGTGTGTCAAAGCTGCTTTTTGTTCTCGGCAGCGAAGAGGCTCTTCTTGACCTGGTTTGAGATTTTACTTCTCGGTTCTGGCGTGCGCTCGCTTCAGATGAGCTGGACCGTCCGCCGTGTTTTTACTGTAACTGATGAGATTCAGACGCGTCAGCGGGGACTCCCGCTGGAAGGAAAGACGTCGTTAAAGATGATTTGTGAATCACATGTTTGATATTGATAATGAGTGTGATACAGAGCTGCTCTGGTTTTGGCAAAAACACGTCGACGTGATCGTTGAGTCAGGCGGCGATGTGAACAGGGCGTGTGAAGCAAGACCAGTCCAAAGAAAATCCAAGGAGCGGTCCGCCACAGATCCTGATCACTTCCAGCCTCACACACACACACGCAGGGCTGAACCTCGTTACGATCCTCATCATCATTAGTTACTTTCACATCCTGTTGTATCCTGACAGGCCCGGCGGCCATCGCAGGTCACCGGCGGTTAATCTCCTCCACATTTTGGTTGCCGTGCAGACGTCTCTGTCACGACCCCGTGGGAGTGGCGACTCACACCATCCGTGACCTAGCAGCACAATGTGTGTTTTGTCTGGTCCACACCATCGGAGGTATTCTCCATGCATTCCAACCCTCCGTGTGGTCGAGAGGGGGAGAGCGCTGCTGCTGCGGGAGACAAATTAATATCCACCCGTCCTCCCTCCCCCAAACCAGGCACCTGCCTCACAGCTGTCAGCCCGACACCCCCACGGCTACGACGCGCTAAAATAACTGTCGACTCCTCCTGCGACGTCCTCAACTGTCTTCAGGATCACCGGCCTGGTTTACTGTACCTGACAGCTGAGACAAACTACACCTGGACGGAGTCTCTGTGACGTCCCCGCAGACTGTCTAAAACTGAATGTAGTCTCTGTGACGTCCCTGCAGACTGTCTAAAACTGAATGTAGTCTCTGTGACGTCCCCGCAGACTGTCTAAAACTGAATGTAGTCTCTGTGACGTCCCCGCAGACTGTCTAAAACTGAATGTAGTCTCTGTGACGTCCCCGCAGACTGTCTAAAACCTGGACGTAGTCTCTGTGACGTCCCCGCAGACTGTCTAAAACCTGGACGTAGTCTCTGAGACCCACATGGAAATACTCGTGATCCTGATGTGGCCGATGCAGGACGTCCGTTGACGAGCATTACATGACCGAGAGGTAACTGAGCGATTCGATTATCTGCGGAGCCACTCGGTGTCCTTCAGGTTGTTTACAGTGGTTCAATGACACTTTAATCTGAGAGATTATTGGATTGAAACCAGGATACAGCTGCAGGCAAAGACTTCACATCGCAGCAGAGGAGTGGAAGAAGAGCTCAGGTCTGATTTTTTCCACTCATAAAAATGATAACTGTCCTGATCAGCATTACTCAGCTTGATAAAGTGATACAGTCCGTCCCTCACAGATCCAGTAATCCCTCAATGAGGTGAGGAAAATTTCTTACACCCCAAAAGTGGACAGATTCCTGACAAGGGGGCCCAGAGAAACTCCAGATCTTCCAGCTCGGCACCACCCACAGTGTCATGTGAAGACAAAGCGTGAAACAGAGGGAGACGAAGGCAGTGGAGGAGAGCGAAGAGAGGAGAGAAAGGAGGTGGAGGAGAGGGTGGGGGTCCGCAGAGTATCCTGACCGCGCTTGTCAGTCGAACGCTTGGGGACCTCGAGGCCCGACAACAGCTGCACGTACACGTGGAGACTCGCTGATGTTTAACCACGAGGCCCAAAAAATACAAAAACAGAACCAGTTCAGCTGCTTCAGGATTTTAACCAGATTCAACTGGAAACAAGCAGAACCAAGCTCACTGTCCAGAAGTCCACTATCTCGAGGATAAACCAGCACAAGCTGAGATAAGATAAGCTGGACTTTATCGATCCATCAGCTCACACACACACACACACTCACACGGTGAATCAGAAAACGTCCATTAAAATCAGATGTTTATATAATAATATGTACAGACAGTGATCTGTAGCCTCAGGCCAATCAGAAGTGAGCCCAGAACTAACCCTGATGTCATATCCTGTCACTAAAGACAGGACAGCAGAGGACCAGGACCAGGATCAGGACCAGGACCGGGGGAGGTGGCACAGTTGAGAAATCAAACACAGCGTGCGGCGTCGGCGCCGTGCTGTGCCGCAGTTAGACTAATTAATGGTGAAAGTGTGAGAGATTAAAGGAGGCCCGGCCCAGCAGAGCCTCAGCTGATGGATCCAATATTCATGAAGCACTAATAAGGAGGGGGAGACATGAGGGATCCAATTCACCCGCAGTCTGTTCCTACATGTTCTCACTTCCTCTAAACATGAAGAAATGTTTGAGTCTCACCTGACGGCTCCTCCGTGCTGCTCGATGGCGTCGTCGGAGGCGCGACTGGAATCTCTGCTCGGAAACAAAGACGGCAGATCGTCAGCACGTGAAGTTCACTCAGCACAGCTTTGATTTGTGTGAAAGCAGGAAAACAGACGAGCGTCAGCGAGGACGAGTCGTGTCGAGATAATTCACTAAACATTTCACTTCATCTGATCTCAGATTAACGTGTTGTTCCGGCTCCTGACCTCAGAATAAAACCAGAAATGTCTCTATATCGGGTCTTCAGCATTTTTCTCAGATGCTCTCAGACGCCCGTCCCAGGCTCTAAAATAAGCTAAGCTAAGTTGAGGTAGGACTTCATTGATCTTCCTGTCCTGAGTTATTATTTCTGTTTCAAAGACTTGATTCCTTCAGCCTCCAGACTCGTGGGCAGGTAGAAGACATAAAGATCGCAGCGACGCATGCAAAGAAAGACGTGCACAGTGACGGAGGTGAGGAAAGAATCAAGTCTTCAGAACCTGAACGTACGCCACATTTCTGAGCGTCAGCTTTGACCGAACGTTCCCAGGAATCAGCGATGTAATGTATTCCTTTACGGGACTTCAGCCGTGCCTATTCCTCATAAGTATTTAATCCCTGCTTCATATTTAAAATATCAAGAGCACCAATTAAAATCTGTTTTTCTTCTCAGAGAGACAAAAGAGCCGATAAATGTTGGTCTTCATCGCTCTGACTGTAACTCGAGGGCACGTCTCGGCTCATGAACCGTCACCGGATGCTGAGAACAAGATTGATTCTGTAATTCAACCCAGAGCTTTCTTCTTTATCTGAGACACTTTGGGGGATTGAAGAGTTCTCCGGGTCTTTTCTCAGATTTATGGAGGCCGAGGAAGCCGGGAAAGGCTGCGCCGCCGTAACCTTGAGCTTCACTGTGATGGTGTGTTTATGTAACAACAGTCGGACACTAAGCGCTCGTCTGCAGAAAAAGGAAGAGAGGACTTAAAGCGGTGTAGGAGTGTGTGTTATGTGTGCAGGTGTGTGATTGCTCCCACAGTGAGGTGAAGGCTGGTTTCCACGTACTTATGCAGGGGGCAATGGGCGAGCGGCTCTGCTGGTAGCCTTTAGCACAGCGGTTGCATGTGATACCAGTCACGCCGTCTTTACAGGGACATTGTCCTGTGGTTTGGTTACAGGTTTTGCCAGCAGCACCCACCGGATGGCAATCACATGCTGTGAGGAAACAGAGGAAGAAAGAGTGAGTGACCGCACACATGTGGAGACATGACACACAACATACGACGTCTATGGAGAGTGCAGCAGCAGTGAGAGAGACAGGTGGAGGCGTGCAGAGAGACAGACGAGTGACACAAAGAGCAACACCACCTTCACATCTGTCCTCTACCCTTTAAACACTTCGCCAAAGCAGCTAACTACTAACTAGGCTAACAGAATCGGGCTCAGCAGCCAGACCGGACCGGGCCGGGTAGCAGGAAAGCTAAAGCTAATATAATAAAGCTAATAAAGCTAACACTGCTAATGTAGCTAACTGCTAACATTAGCCATTTTAGTTAGCTTGGATTTAAAGCTAACATTAGCTAATGTTATGAACTTGAGCTTTTTCCTCCAAGTTAGCTCACTGCTAACATTAGCTTTAATTACTTGGTGTAAACATTGATAAGTAGTGAAGCGCTAACTGTGGTTAGCTCGGTCAGTCATGTAGCTAACTGAACTGACTCAGCCCGGGATGCCAGGAGCCAAACCCAGCTAGAAAACCACCTCGAGGCTGCTGTGTTCACTGTTAGACTGGACACTGCTGGTTCAGAGGTTCTGTTACTGTGTTCACTGTTAGACTGGACACTGCTGGTTCAGAGGTTCTGTTGCTGTGTTCACTGTTAGACTGGACACTGCTGGTTCAGAGGTTCTGTTGCTGTGTTCACTGTTAGACTGGACACTGCTGGTTCAGAGGTTCTGTTGCTGTGTTCACTGTTAGACTGGACACTGCTGGTTCAGAGGTTCTGTTGCTGTGTTCAATGTTAGACTGGACACTGACGGTTCAGAGGTTCTGTTGCTGTGTTCACTGTTAGACTGGACACTGCCGGTTCAGAGGCTCTGTTGCTGTGTTCACTGTTAGACTGGACACTGCCGGTTCAGAGGTTCTGTTGCTGTGTTCACTGTTAGACTGGACACTGACGGTTCAGAGGCTCTGTTGCTGTGTTCACTGTTAGACTGGACACTGCTGGGTCAGAGGTTCTGTTGCTGTGTTCACTGTTAGACTGGACACTGCTGGGTCAGAGGTTCTTAGATCTCTACTTCAGATGTTTCTTGACATCTTAGCATAGTTTGCTAAGTAGCATGTAACCATCACATGTATCAGCGTAATGTTGAATCGTGTGTGTGTGTCCTGCATGTGTGTGTCTGTATGTGTGAGGTAAAGACAGAAAGGCCTGCGCATGTTTACCAAATGATAAAATAATGGAGGATAATCCTAATTGCCTGGTTCTGATTTGTGCTGAGCTTTGAACGCCGGCCCAAAAACGTCTGTCACACTTCCTCCAGAACTTGGGGGGTCTATCGAACACACATGCTTCAGGAATGTAATCATTTTCCAATTGCTCTCTCTCTGACGCGAGCCCTTAATTTATTTCACAGCCAAACCTCTGTCGTGTCCTGAGATTGGCGTTGAATAATAGGCGTCTGAGTTGTTTCTTTTCATCTATTTTCGGAGAGGTGGTTGGATTAATCGTCCTTCCTTCCACACAGTCCGTTCAGTCTAATCCGGACCAGAACAGGTCCTGATAATCCATCATCCATTCTCTTTAAAAAATGCTGTTTGTCACCAAACTCCTCGGCCCGCAGTGTTTTTGTGTTTTCGGTGTATTTGTGATGGAGTCTGGGCTCCTCGCTGCGTCGTGTCACTTGTCGTTCTGAAATCCTTCAAAGGGGGCGAGGCTGAATTATGTGTGCTGAGGTTTGTGGGGGTATTTAGTGGTTTGGCCTGGTTTGTTTTTAACCGCACAGACTGTTTCAGACCCACAGCACAAAATTACAGCTTCAAAACAGTCTGCTCGTCTCGGCACATTGCATCGGAATCCATGTTCAAAATGCACCCACGTCAAAACAGATTTTAATTAACGGTGAAGCGTGTGCATGCGGCCAGCAGCCACAGATTTATACTGAAAATTCATTTAACGGATTAAACAATCAGAACACATGATAGTCGGCTGTAAAGTCGCGTGTTCATTCACCTTCAGGCTGGATTAAGGACGAGAAATGACAGTAAGAGAATAAATAATTTTATTCTGCTGATGAAGAAGGCTGGCCTTCTGTTTGATCCCCCAGCTAACCAATCAGCTAACCAATTCAGGCTGAGTTAGGACCGCCCCCTTAATTAGCATACATACACATTAATAATTAAATGAATGTAGAAATACAGAAATCACCTTTGTCACCATCAGACTGTTCATGTTCAATCATTTATTTATGTTTGTGTCTTTTTCGTCCTTCGTGGTCAGGCGACGTTTTGTGACACATTTTAACGAGACAACCTTCATTTAAAGTGTGTGTCAAGTCCAGAAGCCACCTCCTCACACACACACACACACACACACACACACACACACACACTCTTATCTGCATCGCCTGTTTCCTGTGATTCAGCTGCTGTTGCTGCTCTTATCTCGTCTTATCAGCCTCCTTAAGTCTGTGTATCTAGTACTACGTTTATCACACCAATCTGTCACAGCTTAGTTGTGTCTAGCTCAATGGAAGTACCAGCTCACACACACACACACACACACACACTCACACACACTCAGGAAGCCCAGTAAGTGGCGTGGAGTCCGGTCCGGCACGTCTTCTTCTGGCCTGTGAATGGGAGCTGCTCGCTAACCGTCTCACGGCCTCAGAGGCTGCCAGTAAATCAAGGTGTGCAGCACATGTTGTACAGGTGGGGGGAGGCGGGGGGAGGCGGGGGACTCACCCGCTGTCTACTTTCTTTGTTTCTCTGCGTGACAAATCACCCGTCTCCCCCTCGGCCTGTCACCCCTCGCTGGATGACCCGAGCGCTGACGCTCACTTCCTGTGGTGTGTGAGTGAGAGTTTGTGGTTGAAATGTGTGTGTCCTTGTTGAAGTGTGTGTGTCCATGTTGAAGTGTGTGTGTCCATGTTGAAGTGTGTGTGTCCATGTTGAAGTGGCTCAGATGTCTCAGCAGATACGAGGAGGCCGTCGCTCCTGGAGGAGAAGCTCTGGGCGTCGGTGTAAAATGCTTTCTTATTTTTTTCAGACGACGTTGCACAATGTGAGAATTTCGAGCTCCGCCAGTCGTTTACCATAAAGACTGTTTGAAGTCTGAACTCCCCCCGCCTCCCCCGCCTCCCTCTTATTGGTTTCTGTGCCAATAAGAATAATTTGTCGGGCCTGGACCGAGGCCAAGCTACCCGAGTCTGTGTCCTATTATAATTAGGTTTGTGCTCGGCAGAGGGAGATAGTGCCGTTGCTCTCGACATAAACAGTCTCTCTAAATGACGTGTTTATCTCGCCGAGGGCGTGTCGCCTGTGTTGTTGTGTTGTTACTGATCAGAACCGAGCCGGCCCGTCACATGTGTGTGGATCTGAACTGAAAACACGCAGATACTGGCGCAGCAATCCAACGCTACATGTGAAGTCATGAAAAACAATTCTGTTCAAAATCCAGAGCATAAAACATTTTATATGCGGTCAATAAAAGAGGACTGTGTCAATGGGAGACACATGGCGAGGGGAGGGGGCGGGTTCTTTAGGCATGTTGCTCTGATTGAAGCAGACCGGCCCTCGATCCGGGCCTAATTTCCCTCCGTACGCAGAATGTGTTCCTCATCACGAGCTGACCGTGTAACAAACGAGCTCGATGTTACTGAGCTCAGACGTCCAATCAGGAGCAGGACATCAACGTTACCTCTGCTCAGTCCCTGCAGCGCACACCTGAGCAGCAGCTGACGACTATAGTTGGAAACACCTGAGCAGGTGAGAGCCACTCTGAACTCTGACTGCTTCTTCTCTCCTGATGAACACGCCTCTGTTTGTCACTCTGTTCGTTTTTGTTGAACATGAGCAACATTACGTCACGTTCATCGTCACATGTCCTGCTGTTTGAACCTGAACAATCCATCACGGGCCCTGACACAGGTAAGGGACGTCACATGACCACAGACTGACTGTAGATAGATAAACAGCTGCTGCACAAACCAGCGTTATTTTAATGTTAGACCAGCATTATTTTAATGTTAGACCAGCGTTATTTTAATGTTAGACCAGCGTTATTTTAATGTAGGCCTGAGGTGACCTGTTTGAAACATGAGAGCTGATTGGTGGATCAGACATTAAACGCTGTTAATTCACTCAGCGAGGGCTGAAGTCAGGAACGTCGGTGTAGCCGCCGGTCGAGCTGCCGCTCTCCTCCTCCTCCTCGTCCTCCTCCTCCTCGTCCTCGTCCTCCTCCTCCTCGTGGCCCCTGACGGACGTGAGCTGCGTTCGGGTTGTGTTACGCATGTCAAAGCAAACTCTGGCTCTCCTCCAGCGCTCGCACAGCGACTTCAATAAATAATCAAAGCTCTTAATTGCCGTCAGTTCGCTGCAGCGCTCGTGCTGCTCGAGGACAGAAATCAGTTCTGCGGTTCGAGTTTGAGTTATCCTGAGTTATGACGGCGTGAAGCTGAGAGACTCTGACAGTCTCAACTTCATTAACGGACAGAGATTAAAACAATGACACGTCTTCCCAAATATAGTTTCAAAATGTTTTAATTGGCCACAGAAGCAGCTCATGCTTGGTACCATCTGTCAGCTCAGGTAATTACACAGATCCTTTTCTCGTGAGTGTTCTGCTGTAACCGAACACCTCGCTGAGGTTGGACAGTGTTTGCTTATAGTCACGCCGGGCTGGGAGAGCCGGGCCGGGCAAACTCTGGCAAACTTCACGGGCCGAGTCGCACAAAGCGGTTTGGCTGAGCTGATGATGAAATGTGTTTATGTGTTCGTGACGGGGTGAGATGATTTAGTACTTCTGCACTCCTGCTACGAGCCGGAGGGACTCTCATTATCTCAGAACAATAATAACTGCTCTGGATCGGGTTTAATCTCAGACGATAAGTTAAGATCGACTTTACTCATCCAACGCCAGGAAATTCACTTTTTACAGCAGCTCACCAGACGGACAAGAAGAACGGGCCCGTCTCCGCGACGCTGCGGCCGCGGCGGACTCAGATTTGTTTTTCTGATTTACACGCTACGTGTTTTATTTTGAAAATCGTCTGGATTTCTGAACAAAGGTTCTCCAGAGAACTTCTCAAGAACCAGGTTTAAGTGGAGCGTGGGACTGGGTCAAGACCGAACCGGATCATCGCAGTCTGGAGTGTAAATGTAAAAGTAAAACACACACAGGAGGAGATTACATGGTGCACGCAGACGTCACATCAGCAGCATGAAGCAGATCCATGCAGACCGGCACCGGTCAGGACTGGTTCAGAACCAGAGGTCCAGACCAGCTGCTGACTCTCACTTCGTCCAACGTTTCTGAACATCTGATTCGTCACCGTCGTCGCCTGACAGCAGATTTCCAGTTAGTCTGGATTTCTGGTCACGTGAGCTGGACTTTAATTTGGTTCTACGACAAACCCGGATGGTGAATTTTCTTCTTCTCTGGTGACCCAAATGTCACGCTCGCTCTCTCGCTCATTTCGGTGGCTAGCAGCAATAAAAGAGGAATGAACAGCAGCAGCCGGGGATCCTGGGAAATATGCCGGATTTGTCTGCTGATTAAAAATGCAAAGCTTCGATCATCTGAAATGTGTTGGGCATCTGGAAGAATCCGGCTTCCTAATTCGCATGTGGCTGAATTATTCATCAGGTCAGATGAAAACAGATTTGTTTGTGCGGCGTCAAACTTCTGTTACAGAACGCCTCCGTGAACGTGAGGCACGAGGCGCTGAAAGAATCGGGAAGACGAGGTTAAACCTCCACGATCAGCCCAGGATGGGGGTGAGTGATACACACCGCCCGTCTGATGAATGTGTGTTTGCGCGGCAGGAGAACATTAACGTCGCTCAGCAGTGGCTGAAAATGGAAGTTTGTTATGAATTTATGTTCATGCAAAGAGCGGAAGCTGCGCGTCGGGAATGAAACGAGCGCAGGCGACACGCGTGACCATCTTTTGTTTGATTGGCGTTGTCACGGCGGCGTGGAGCACGACATCGAGGCGAAGGCTGAAGGATCACGCGTGATCTTCACAGACACGCCTCCTGTCAAACTGACTGATGGCTCAGTTTATTTGTTTACTTCCTGCTGAATGATGTGAGAAAACTCGGGCTTAAACTGTCAGCAGGCGGCTAATATTTCCCTCAGGTAACAGGTATGCTGCGTGCATGCGGAGGTGTCTCCGGGCTTGTTTGCACAGGGACTCAGCTCCTGTTATCTTTCCCTGCAGCTATAGAAGAGGTGAGAAAACATACCCTCTCTCTTTTCAATCACCTGCCCCTCCTCCGCCGCCGCCTCCCTTTCTTTGACCCTTATTAGCTGTGCTGAGGGCTGATGGCAGGCGATTCATCCAGCACTTAGTAGCGAGCACACCTGCGTGGGGGCGTGTTCCTCTTCTCCTCACCCTCCCGTCTTTTCTCTCCGTCCAGCACCGATGAGTTCTTCTCATTCGTCTTGTGACCCGCACCGGGGATCACTTCACACCTCGGCTCTGTTTGTTTTGCTTGTCCTGTCATCCACCCTCCACCCTCCACCCCCCTCCGATCCCCTTGAACGAAGCCAAATAACTCAACTGTCGATGAGGGGAACACCCAGCCCGACCCGCCCATACCACCGCGACCTCCACGATCCCAGCAGACCCCCAACTCATCTCCGCTGACAGAGGGAGACGAGGGCGAGACAGGCTGAGGAATGAGAAGACTGCTGGCTGCCCCCACTTCCTGTAATCCATCTCCAACTGTTTCCTATCAGACCTGAGCCATCGCAGCCGTGGAACAGAAATGTTAGAGCGTGACAGTGGCTGTACCTTTGCAGGCCTTCCTGTGCGAGATGGGTTTGGACAGGTCTCTGTAGTAGCCCTCCTTGCAGTAGTGGCAGTGGCGTCCGGCCGTGTTGTGGCGACAGTTGAGGCAGACTCCGCCGCTCTTCCTCCCCGACAGCTTGTACAGCTCCATGTTGAAGCGACACCTTCGGGCGTGAAGGTTGCAATTACAGGCTGCAAGGAAACAAGGACGGAGTTATCCACAACACAGCACTTAAAGGAGGCTTGGTTAGTGACATGCTTCACATGTTTTAAACCATTTCCTGCACTAGAAGCTGAATAAAGATCAAGAAGTCGAGTAAACAGTGTTTGTACAGACGCAGTGCTACCCGATGGGCTGGGCGCTTGTTTGGGCCTCGCAGAGATTTCTCTGAATCTTTCAGTTCAATGTTACATTTGGATTTAAGGACTCTACCAGCGTTATTTTAATGTTACATGAGCGTTATTTTAATGTTACATGAGCGTAGTTAAAATATTGACACTCATGCGCGTCGTTTATTTTGGCTGTTTCAGGATTTGACTAAAATCCGACGTGAGGTAACGAGGTCAAACGCTGCATCCTTCCTCAAACACCTCTCCACTCCTCGCTGGCATTACCATTCCTCCATCCCCTGCAAATCCCACTGAGCGCGTGCGAGAGCCCCTCGCTGCCGCCTGTTTACTGATGAGTACAGTTCGGTTGAGTTTAATTAGCCGGCTGATGTTTATTCATGACTTTCTGGCAGCAGAGAGGAGCAGACGTGCCCACCTTCATTAACGGTCCGAGACAGCGTCCTGCACCGCTGCAGACACGCTCATGCATTATTAACAGTTTGTGGTGCACATACTGTACTTCATGTGTAAGACTCTGTGTCCAACTGGGGTCGCCTGGTTGGTTCTGATGTTTTTCTGCTCCGATGCTTCTCGATGCTTCAGTTTGCACGTTTAAAATAAAACTTTTGCTTCTTCCTGTCCTGCTAAAATCCTGCCAGTCTCAGAGACTGTTTTTGTTGTTGCTCGTGCTGTTATCGTGAATATCGGCACGCTGTGATTATCAGCACGAGTGCGACACGACTTCATTAAGACACGTTTGAAAGTGTAAGGCTGGTTGGTGGATCTGGTGCTTCTATCAGCATCTGGACTGACTGTGTGCCATGTGACCGCGCGGTGATGATGTTCCTGTTGGATTTTCTGGTAAAATAAGACGCGCCTCAGTAAATTCGGGTTAAAACGATCATCTTTGTGTCCCGTGGACTCACCTGACTGGATATTTAGACCTATCCTTTCCTTAAAGTGACACAGATCTGATGTTTTCATTGTTGTCTTAAGCTAGATTTACACCTGTGCATGACTCATGTTGTTAGCCTTTCATACAGCGGAGCAGATTCTTTGCTTCCTGCTTCCACTGGAAAACCCCTATAAGCCCACTGATAGCCACACTGTGTGTGTGTGTGTGTGTGTGTGTGTGTGTGTGTGTTTAATCCTGTTGAGATCTGAGGGATGAATCTTCATGTATAGATCACTGTGACTGAGCTGGTGCAGCTCATCGATCATTGATAACCCCGCGGGTTAAGCTCTGGGTGGATCGGTGTCGCCGCGCTGAAAAGACCTGAGCTGGCTGTCAATCCAGCCCGCGAACCCACGGGGCAGATCCAGGCTCTCCGGGCCACAGATGGTGAAAGCTAGCAGACCTCAGACCTGCAGACGTGTCTCCATTACACTACAAAGATTGTTTCACACCCTCCCTAAATGAAGACGGGGGAATTCTAGCCTGCTGGACTCCACCGCCCCGCTGCTGTCCCGAGGGCGGATGTTGGATATTGAAGAAGTGACAGTACACGAGCTGGACGTGGAGGTGTGGGGTTCGGAGGCCGCATTGTGTCTGACGGTATCACGCTTCGTTAGGTATTATGTCGGATAATGGAGACGAGTGAGAGGCACTTTATCTAAACTCGCTGACACGGAGCGTGATGTACGCTTGTTCACACAATATCTCTTACACCACCTACATGTTGGTGTTGGCTCAGGTCCAACAGTGTCATCAGCAAATTAAAGCACAAAACAACCAAAGACTACGCACAGTTTTAGACAGTCTGCAGGGACGTCACAGAGACTACGTCCAGGTTTTAGACAGTCTGCAGGGACGTCACGGAGACTACGTCCAGGTTTTAGACAGTCTGTGGGACGTCACAGAGACTACGTCCAGTTTTAGACAGTCTGCGGGGACGTCACGGAGACTGCGTCCAGGTTTTAGACAGTCTGCGGGGACGTCACGGAGACTACGTCCAGGTTTTAGACAGTCTGCGGGACGTCACGGAGACTACGTCCAGGTTTTAGACAGTCTGTGGGGACGTCACAGAGACTACGTCCAGGTTTTAGACAGTCTGCGGGGACGTCACAGAGACTACGTCCAGGTTTTAGACAGTCTGCGGGACGTCACGGAGACTACGTCCAGGTTTTAGACAGTCTGCAGGGACGTCACGGAGACTACATCCAGGTTTTAGACTGTCTGCGGGGACGTCACAGAGACTACGTCCAGGTTTTAGACAGTCTGCGGGGACGTCACGGAGACTACGTCCAGGTTTTAGACAGTCTGCGGGACGTCACGGAGACTACGTCCAGGTTTTAGACAGTCTGTGGGGACGTCACAGAGACTACGTCCAGGTTTTAGACAGTCTGCGGGGACGTCACAGAGACTACGTCCAGGTTTTAGACAGTCTGCGGGACGTCACGGAGACTACGTCCAGGTTTTAGACAGTCTGCGGGACGTCACGGAGACCACGTCCAGGTTTTAGACAGTCTGTGGCATCATATTCCACAGACTGTCCCGATGTTAAATTGAATCTGACAGATTTTCCTCGTTGGTTTGTCGTCGAGCACAAACACATTCCTGTATTCTCCGAACGTCGGCGTGTTTCTGCTTCCAGTCTGTTGTGGAAACACTTTTATCGAGCCAAGAGAACAAAAGCAGTCTGATGAATTCACTGGCAGGAAATCCAAGTCAAAACAAAGCTGAAATGTTCCAAATCAAAATGACAGCACCTGCTCATTTGAACAGCACCACATCCTCTCCGTCACCAGACAGGGAGGTGGAGGTTCATGCTACAGCCTCTCTCGGGAGGTGAAGCCAAAACTGAGCCGAGATCAGGTAAAACATTACAGACACGACCACGTCAGGAAACACTGCTACAACCAACATTCAAACCAGAACCAGAACCAGAACACACACACGGCCGCTTTAAAGCCCCATTGTGTAGCTGCTGTTAGCTCATGTTAGCTCAGTCTGTTAGCCTGCCTGACTGGAGTGTTTGTTTGCACTGCAGGAGGTTTGGACCACGATGTTAGCTTTGACTTTGGACTCTGTTGGACCAGAGCCGGGTCAGCAGCCTGTATGGACACAATGGCAGAGGAGAAGGCGAAGAGGAGGAGTTAAGAGTAAATCTGGGACTGACTTTGTTTGGCCTGCTTTAAATCAAGTTAACTGCTCCAGGCTGGATTAGTGTGTCGCCCTCAGGTGAGCAGTAAACAGGTGTGAACCTTTAAAACGAGCAGCTGAGTTAGCCGGAGGAAGCTAAGCTAACCCTCCTGTAACATGCTGATCTGCTTATCGGGCGTTGCTGCTTCCCGCTCGTCCTCGGAAACTCGCTGTGTGTTTTGGAAAGTCGCTAATTAGCTTCTCTGAGCGGTTCCCAGCCTCTATCAGCTGACCTCAGCACAGACGCAGCCGTGCCTCGGCTAATTAGAGGGAGAACTGCAGCAGAGCCGGGAGGTTGGAGGTTGGAGGTGAAGCTCGTCATCCTCACGATAAGCTCGGTAACCGAGCGATGTCGGTCACAGCCTTGATTTGTTCCAAACAGACACTCGGACAAATGATCTGTGCCACTGTCTCCACGAATCCACCCAACACAAAGACAGAGCTCTGAGACGCTGAGACACAGTTAACAACGGGTCAGAACATGAAAACCCAACACAGACAAACAGCAGTCTGTTTTTAATCTGCACGCTCCCAAAGTAATCAGATTACCTTGTGAAACCCTCGAGAGAGAAGATGAAAAATGAAAAGAAATGTAAAATAACGTCTGTCTGCTCGTGGTCATCGAGCTGCTGCTCGAGCGTCGATGAATCCACGATCCACGATTCATTTTCACATTTACAAGTTACTGTATGAAATCACTGTAACATGGTGGTGAAGACGCTCTGAGTAAAAGTACCACACTGAAATACTCCATTACAAGTAAAAGTACATATTAGTACTGGAAGTCTCAGAAGTAGGTGTGAGTGGTGGAATGTTGAAATATTTAATATATTTGAGGTGTTTGAATGTTTTTTATAAATGAGGTCAGAGTAATCTGAGTAAATATACTCAGTTACACTTGATGCAGCATAAATAAATGTAATAGAATCAGCTGTTTTCTGCTGAGTGACTCCGTCAGACACAAACAGTCATTTTGTGGCTGTTGATATTTTTACAGGAGGAATAATTTCCCCTCGACGCTCGATGAGTGTTTGTCCCAAAACAAGTGAAGAAGCTTTTTAACAGTGAACTATAGAAATATTTACATTTGCTGTGTAACCGGGGCGACCTGCTGCTCCGCACTGTTTATGTAGCCTTCATAAATCAGAACAATACTTCTCTTCATCGCCTGTTTGTTGATCCAGGCGATAAAAGCGGGAATTTCCAAATAAAAGACTGAGTGAGGCGCTGAGATGACGGATGACGCGCTCGGCTCGGTGTTTTGTGTTCGACGTTCTCTCCAGATACAATTATGTCTTCATATAAATGTCACTTAGCATCAGCAGCTGGATTAATCCTTTAAACAAGCAAATCATTTCATTCTGCGTCCATGTTTCATGTCTGCGTGAGAGAATAAATAAAGGTCTTTACATATTTCAAACCATCCGTCATCTTCACGCAGACGCAGGAAGTCTTTTCAAAACACGAGCAAATATAATAACTCAACAATTAGCCGATAATTTCACTCCTGCTCAAACACGACGCTGCATGAAGTGTGTGTGAGGAGTGTGTGAACGCTGCGAGGGTGGAGGGTGAGAAAGGAGGCCGAGGCCGCTGCAGAGATTATATCAGGCTAATTTAATTCCTTTATTGCAGCCAATTAGCCGCAGCACTTTAGCCCCCTGCGAGCCCCGCAGCCTCCTCCACTCCGTCTCTAATGACCCCAGCTAAACTCAGCTGCTCCCAAACACGGCCTGCTCACAGCCGCGGCGCTTTAATAAGCTCCCTCTCAGCTGAGGACGAGGAGAATATATGAGAGATAAGCAGGACGAGGTGGACAGAGGAAGGGAACTCTGCTTCTCGTTAAATCCCAGGCCGGACTCGAGGAGACTTGGCTAATTGAGATCGAGTCACACAGAATATTCATCGTCCTGCAGGGTTTATCAAAGGCAGATTAAATATGCGTGAGCTCTGATTTCCAGTGGACACGTTCCACCCGCCGTCAGGCAGACTTTACACACTGTTTATTTATTTCTCCTTTCTCTATTTCATAATTTAACACTTTTCTCAGATTTGGTCAAATTATGCAAATCCCCGTGCAGACAGAGTCTACGCGTCCTGCTGGACGATGAACTGAAGACGATGAAGGACCGAAGGAATTAAATCAACATCCTGTAACTGTTACACTGACCTGTGATCAGCTGACCTGTGATCAGGTGACCTGTGATCAGGTGAACGGTGTCTCTGTCAGTCGTACGTCTGTTCTCACACTATGTAACTTTGGGCTCCGGGTCGGGAGAAGTACGTAACGCTTTACGGCACTAAGTCACACACACCAACTATTTCACTGGTTCTGGTGAAACTGGATCAGATTTTACGGAAATGTCGTGTCGTGCCAGAATAGGAGTTGGTCAAACAGGCAATGTAACGGTGAGGCTCAGCAGCTTCTATGGACATGATGGCAGAGGAGCAGAGAGTGAAGAGGACGCTGACGGAGGAAGCTAAGAAGAGAAAAGGAGAGAGTGAGCGAGCAAGAAGCCGCCGGACAAGAGTAAATCTGGGACTGACTTTTAGTGGTTGGTGAGAGCTTGGTGAAATAAAAGGCTGAAAGACAGACGCCGAGCTGGGCTGACTGCTGCTGGACTAGTCAGTGATATTAGCTGCTGCTGGGTCTGCTGCTGTGACCTGGATGATGATTGGCTGTTGATGTAATGTAATGAGAACAGTGGAGTGAAGGTTAATGCATTATTAAGTATTTAGAACAGTCAAACATGAACTGAATTATATATATTATATTATATATGATATATAATTATAATAATTTATAGAATATTTAAGAAAATAAAAATCACCTCTTATAAAGTCCAGATTTTTTTTATACAAAAAATGATTTATTGCTTTGTATAATTTTTATTTTATCGTTGCTCTGCACATTTTAATATTTGATCATAATAAATCTGCAGTTATTTCTGTGCAAATCTGTATGAAAGCTGATTTATTTTATTTTTCTGTTTCTATCAGTATTTTTATTTTTATTCTCTTATTTATTAATGTGTGTGTGTTATTTATTAATGTGTGTGTGTGTGTGTGTATACACACACACACACACACATTAATAGAAAATAGAAACATAAAATAGTCTCACAGGTTTCGTCTGTAGCGGTTGAATTTTCCTGCACATAATTTTCATATATAGATCAATAAATATATAAATAATATATACTGGACAATAAAATTAATTCTTGTTTAATAATAATAATAATAATAATAATAATAATAATAAGTTATTAGTTAGTTATTAATAATAATATATAATAATAATATATACAATAATTACAATATACAATAATTATAACATTTGTTATTATTATAAATAATTAATATAACGTGTCTGACGTGATGAGATCATTTTTAACTTTTAAACTGGATTTTTAATTAATCTTTTTTTCATTTGTTGTACAGTAAAATAATTTTAAATAAAGTTTGGTGTGTGTGCCGCAGCCTGCAGCAGCATGCCGGGCCGCTCCGGGCCGCTCCGGGCCGAGATAAATGGCCCGTGTACGTTCCCCCTCCTCGTGTCCATGTGGGGCTAATAAGGCCTTTCCCTTGTTCAAGAGTCGAACTCGCCACACAGAGCTCGACAACAAAGAGAGGCCTGATGGCCTCCAATTTCCCGCATTAGTGCCCATTTAATGGCTGACCTGCCCTCTCGTTAGGCGGCGCAGCATGGGAGCACTTCTCAGCCTTTAGTACGTGCACGCACGCACACACACACACACACACACTCGAGCCCTCGAGCCCTTGCAACACTTCCACCCCACGCTGAGACGCATAATAGGCCAGTTTGTAAAGAGGCTGGCCTGTGATCAGCGGTGCATCCATTTGCTGAGTAATCAAGGGTCTTTTGTCTGAGTGGTGTGTATAGAGCTGTGTGTGTGTGTGGGAAGGTGTGTGTGCACCTGCGTGGAAGCGTCTATCACTCTTAAGAGTGTGTGTGTGTGTGTGCGCTGAGTGTGGCTGCCTGGAAAAGATCTCCTCATTCATGTCTATGGGAAAGCACCAGCTGACATACAGTGCGGGGATAAAGGAGGCCCGGCGAGAGCCGCGGAGGGCTGCCGAGGCCGCGTTGTGTGTATGTCAGCTATGCCATAAAAATGCCATGGGTGGAGGGTGACGGTGGCAGGTCCTATTCACGCCTATCGCCCTGAAAAGCCCTTCCTCAGGCCTGTCAGGCCTCCACAGCTCCAGCTGAACAATGCCCGCTCAGAGCAGCTGTCTTAATAGCGTTGAGGGACTGACAGCTTTAGGAGCGACACGATGCTCCGAGCAGCATCCGCGACGCTCCGCTGCGTGACAACATAATACAGTCTAACAGGATCGAGAGTTTGGACAGCGAACGCATCCTGTACATTTCTGTTACAAATAAGAGTTTAAGAGAGCCGAGCTGACAGCGTTCAGGAACCCTCCAGTGTGAACGGACGCCGTGGCAGCCAAAGATCGGCCCTGAGCGTGTCGACGGTCGGAACCAAGCGGATAGAAACAGTCGAGCAGCGTTTAACGTAAAGAGCTGAACAGCGTGCAGGACGTTCCTCTGTTTGCATGAAGGCGGTGCAGACGTCATGTTAGTGCACCGGCCTCGTTGGTGACTCTCCATCTTCCCTGCAGGCCTAAAGATGGAAGAACCTCCTGTGTTACACGGCGACCACTCAGTGCACTTTTACATCCACCTCCACACACTGACGACACTGGCTGCCATGCAAGGAGCCAACCCGTCAGTCAGGAGCAAATCTGGGCCAAGATGCAGACCGGAGGAGCCAAGTATGGAACCACAGACCACAAACCAGAGCTTATGGAGCTGGCAGCAGTGATGGTGATGGAGGAGGTGAGGATGGACCCAGTGATGGAGGTGTGGAAGTGCACCACCGTGGTTGAACTTCAGCCGCTGTCCTCAGGGATGATGCTTCCTGGGAAGCTGAAGCTGAAGCGTGTTGGATGCATGTTTCCCTCACAGTAAAGGGAGCTGGCTGAACGAGGATTGGCTCTAACGGTTTGCACAGTGCGGCTACCTGCCATCGACCTGACTGTCAAAGCCTCCGAGTCTCTCCAACCTCTCCTCCTCCTCCTCCTCATCCTCCTCCTCGGGTCTCTGTTGTTTTCTATCCAGCCATTACCTAACCCTGTCTCCTCCACCTAGACCCTCGCACATCGTCAAAACACCGCCCGGCTGCCGAGAGCACGCGAGGCTGATCTCGCCCCGCTCATGTCAAACATCACCTCCAGTCTATTTACTGTGTGAGTTTGGTTTCTATGGGACCGGCGGATCCGAAGTGTTTAGGGTTCACATAACTGCTGGCAGGTCGTGTTGTGCGCTGCTGGCCCCCGAGGCTGACAGGGATGGGCCGGTGCTGTCAGTGCGAGACAAAGAGACGGAGCTTACAGCGGGCTAGCTCCATCACCGTGATTCATACTAATCCCACAGCCTCTGCAATTAAGGCCGTCACTCTGCTCCAACAATGTTAACTAAAGATTTTAAACCCGCCGTCTCAGAACAGAGCGCGGCTCGGCCGGCGCTGATTGGCGGCCGTGAGCTGAGAAAATAAACAGTGTTTGAAGATCAGATGATTAGAAGATTATAGGAGTTAATTTGGGCCTTCGGGCGGGAAAAGGCAGAGAGCACATTTCCTCTGAGAAAACCAGGGGAAGACTCTTCATCCACCGTCATAGCTGAACATACTTTCTCTGTTTTTTCACCTCCAGTTTGAAAAAGAGCCCTGTGGGAGAAGGCGCTCCCTACCTACTGAGGCAGCCTTAAGGATAAGCAGATGAGTCTTGGATTAGGGATGAGATAGGAATGCTCTCTTGGATTTCGTCCTGCCGGGTAAACATTTATGGCTTCCACTCCCTAATAAAATGCACTTTGCATAAGCCAAAGACTGGAACGCCTTCTTCTCAGAACGTCTCAGATACGATGTAAATTATTGATGCAGGTCGTTTTTTTTCTGCATTTCAGTTTCACCTTTTGTTCAGACAGAAAGTTCATCGTTAGCTCGGAAATGTCCGTTAAAGAAATCACTGTCTTCCTTTCTGCAGAGAGCCGCGAGTCGACTTTACCAACACCAAACACTGAAAACCTCCTCCTCCTCCTCCTCCATAAAATCTGATCCAGTTTCACCAGAATCAGTGAAATAGTTGGTGTGTGTGTGTGTGTGTGTGTGTGTGGTTAATCTGCATAATTAAACAGCAAACATTCAGAACATGTTGCAGTAAATCAATATTTCATGTCCGCGGTGGATCGCCGGCTCGCCGTGCAGTAAATTCTTAATTTAAGCTGGACGCTGTTTTATTGGAGGCTCATTAGCAGCCGCAGCATTGTGGCCATGCTAAGCAGGTGGCAAACCTTTGACCTTCACACAAACCCCCTACATTCCTTTGTCAAGTCCTCTGAAATGGGCCGTGACCCTCCTCCGCCTCCTCCTCCGCCTCCTCCACCTCTGGGGGGAAGCCAGGCCCCGCTGCAGACTTGATTAGTGACCGCAGAGACAAATCTCTCTATAAATTTCTAAGCTCTGAAAATGGCTTGCGTTGGGCGGTCAGACAGAGCGAGGAGAGGAGCTGAGTTATCTGAAACAAAGTGACAAAGGAGGAGGAGAACGGAACAGAAATAAATCTGGACTTGGCGCTGCTCTTCCTCCCGCTCTTCTTCCTCATGTCCGGCCCTAATGCTCAGACTTCCTGTGCTGAGCTGCTGACCTTTTGTCGCTCGTCAGGGTCAGGCTGCAGCGAGAACCATCCCAGCAGCTCGTCTGACTGATGCCAGTGACCGTCAGTATGAGGTCTGTCACATCCAATGACAGCCGTAACGCAGAGAGCGGCCGGTGCCGTGCGAGCAGGCACAGACTTCAGGAAATCAAACTTTCCTGGATGAACAAAAGTAAAATCAGACAAACGCGTTGTGGACTGTCCGAGCTGTGCACGACGTCAAAGTGTGCAATCAGAGTCAGAGTCAGTTTAACTGTCAGGAATCATCTCAGATCGCGATTCTTCACTGCATCCGGCCTGCGTGTGTGTGTGTGTGTGTGTGCGCTGTACATTTTTGACTCCTTGCCATCATCTATCCAGAGGCGGAGTGAGCGGGAAGCTGCTGAAAGCCCACAGCTCAGTTTCTTCACTTCAGTGACACGTTTATTGTCGTCTTTTCATTTTTAAAAACGTCACACACTGAAAATCTGTTTCTCACACACACACACACACACACACACACACACTAACCAGGTGAACGTCTGTTCTCACACTATGTAACTTTGGGCTCCGGGTCGGGAGAAGTACGTAATGCTTTACGGCACTAAGTCACACACACCAACTATTTCACTGGTTCTGGTGAAACTGGATCAGATTTTATGGAGAAAATGTTTCCTGGTTTTCCCTCTGATGTCCTCCGGCTGCTCCGCCTCAACTCTCTGTGATTTACAGAGTTTATGATGGACAGTGAAGTAAACTGCTGACAGCTGGAGCTGCTGTTAGCTCATGTTAGCTCAGTCTGTTAGCCGGGCTGCCCGCATGGTTTACAGGCTCAGCAGCCTCCATGGACATGATGGCAGAGGAGCAGAGAGTGAAGAGGACGCTGACGGAGGAAGCTAAGAAGAGAAAAGGAGAGAGTGAGCGAGCAAGAAGCCACCGGACAAGAGTAAATCTGGGACTGACTTTTAGTGGTTGGTGAGAGCTTGGTGAAATAAAAGGCTGAAAGACAGACGCCGAGCTGGGCTGAGTACTCGAGTACAGCTGAACGTAGTTACTCAGTGGGATTACACTCTGAAACTGGAGACAACAAATCACAACAGTGATTTCTGGGAGATGTTCCTTTAACAGCCGACTGTGAGTCCAGCAGCAGACGCTGCATCTGTCAGCGCTCAGGCGTTTTTTCCTGGAAGAGGCAGCAGAGCTGCACGATGAGCTCACGAAGAAACGGACGTCTGCCAGGCGGCGGTTCTACAGAACCAGCGAACGAGCTGACCTGAGCTCTCTGCTGGGCCGGGAGAAGCTGCAGCTCTGTGTGGATCTGTGATGCACAGCAGTGAGTAACAGATGAACACCGAGCTGCAGGATGTGATTAATAACGCTGAGTCATGAAGCCGTGATCCAAACACAGTGTGTGTGTGTGTGTGTGTCATATAAACGTGAATGTAACGTTACATGAATGTTCTTCAACAGGTTTCTTAAACACACACGAGGATCGACTAACCAAAACCTAACCATTCACTAACATTCAGACAACCTTACTGAGTGTTTCTGTAGCGTTGACAGAACGTTCCCGTCCCTTAAGAAACACCTGAACAATCCATCAGGTAACAACACAGGTAAAGGACGTCACATGACCACGTCATCAGTCTGATCCACACAGACTTTACCTGGCGGGTCGGAGCTCATTCAGTGCTGCTCTGATCAACGTTAGACCAGCGTTATTTCAACGTTATTAAGCCTTTAGTTCATATATTATATTTTATTGCAGATCAAACTAAACACACATCAGAACTTAACATAATAACTGAATTAATAATTATAAACTTTGTGTGTCTGAGGAGCAGACAAAGTTTTTAATGTTAAAAATGTTTAAATGTGTTTTCACCTTCACTCTAATCAATATTTGAACCAGTGATTTTTGTCAGTAACATTTAAAAACTGTCGAGTGTGTTTCAGCTTTGACGTTTTCAGTTTCTCGTCGACACGTTTCCTTCATTAACCAGCTCCCTTTCAGAATAAGAGCATGCCATAAAGTTTTGTTGGCTTCATTAAAGCGGCAGCTCGCCGCCGCCTCAGACGCGTTCTGCAGTAGCTGGTTCGGTCCACGCACATTGTTCCTGACACCGATGGAGCCGGAGATGTTTGTACTGTACCGGATCCAGAGCCGCATTCCCTGCCCTCGTGGCACGGCGCCTCACTGCTCGCCGATGCATACGTGCACATTTACATGCACACGCTGCTGATTGCAGCGCTGGAACAGAAGCCCTTCAACGGGAAACAAAAATCACAAATCTTCCGTAAGCGAATGTGACACTTGTGACTCAGGCAGGAAGGATACAGTTTGGAAGTGGAGAAGGAGGAAAGGAAACCCATCTGATCCAGAAACCCAAAACCTTGTTGTAATTTAGTCATCGGTACAAAGCAATTAGTGAGGGAAGGACTGGCCTTTGCCAGAGCAAGCAAACGTCTGACACACTGCAGCGAGAGCACACTGCTAATAATGTGACAACACACGATGACCGCCACGTCTAAGATAACAGAGCGAGCTGAAACTCAGACAGACTCAGAGTTTTATCTGCACATGGAGGGACACGAACGGAGGATTTATCCACGGCCTCTCACAGCAGGAACGCTCTCTATTCGTCTCATGTCTCATTTCGAATGAGGATTTCTTCAGACAAGAGTTCAAACGTTTGAGAGGAAGGTGCCGCAGGTCAATGTTTGAGAGCTACGACGCTGAAAAGACAAAGACGTTTCATTCATGTGACAGGATGCAGAACGCCTGTTTGAATCCTTCACGTGAAGGACGCGGCGAGGTTCAACACCTTCAGCGTTCGTGGACTCACAGGTGTCCTGAGCTGCGAACACGGCGTGCTATCCAGTGAAACATCAGAATAACATCAGCCCTGCGCGTCACGGATTCTGCAGATACCGCTTCATATTTGCTCTGGCAGGAGGTCGACTCTCCTCGACTCCGCTACAGGATGATTGTGCTGCTCAGTGGGCCCAGAAAATTGCCGATAATTATCAAATAGGCCACTTAAACTTAATGTAATGAAAATGACTTTGGAAAGCAGAGCGAGCTCTCTGCAGAGGGTTTCCTCTTTAACGTCTTGCAGCTGATAAACGGCCGACGGCCGGCTGCTCCGCGACATTTAATACGGATCAACTTGTCAAGATTTATCAAGTTTTTATGGTTTCTGAAAACACTTGTTTCAAATATCTCTTTTCCCATCTGTGCAAATAACCTCCCGTCAACGCGTTCACAACATGCCCATTGTGCTCTAAGCTGTACTATCTAAAACACCAAGTGCTCGGCGGCGGCGAGACGTGTCATTTCCGATGAGGTCACCCAAACACAGCCGCTGTTTTTCTTTTCTTAAATCTTCTCTGTCTTTGCTTCGCCTCATTCTTTATTTTCTCACTGACCTTGTTTGTTATAGGGGCTCTCACTTAATTTCATTTCCCGCTCACAGAAACCCAACACCGGCTTTTCTTTTCTAAAAGTGGAAACTGTGCCGCTCCGTGTTTCCTGCATGATGAAACGGTGGCCGACGCCGGGCGTCATCTTCAGTCATCAAAATGAAACGTTTAACCACGTCCGAGCTGGAACTAACCAACGCTTCACCTTCACGAGGCTGAAGAAGACTCTACAAGTGAAGAACGATGAGCCGGACGACTGAGCAAGTGTCAAAATACCGAATCACAAATCTGAAGATCGTCTTTACCCAAAGTGTTTGAGGAGAGTTAAATCTGGACCGACTTGGTTGTCGATCCATGAAGACTATGATCCACAGCCAAGCCGGCGCCGGAGCTGATCGCAGCCGCTCTGTTTCAAACCGCGGCTCCAGCAGGAATATGGATGCTGTGAGCAGTTTTCATCTGCGTTCAGGCACCAGCAGCGTTTGGTTAATGGTCGGGAAAGATGGCGGTCTGTTAAATAAGCGGCCTGAAGCACGTGTTGCCTTAACTTAAACCAAAACCTGACGACGGGTTTAACTCCAGCATCTATCTTGAGTCCAAACGCTCAAAACACTCAGCCAAACGAGTTATTGCCGTATAAATCCAGAGCTGTGAGGACAGAGGGAGCTTCATATCAAAATATTGCATTTATTAAACATCTGACAGGAACAAGGCCTCCATCAGCTACTGTTCATCCTCCCACAGCCGGCTGACAGAGCCGGGGAGAACGAAGAGGTCGAGGAGGGGAGCGCTGGGAGCGAGCATCCCCTCTTCTGGCCGGGCTCCATCTACCTCCTTCTTCACCTCGCTCTCCTCGTCTTCCTCAGAGACTCTGTGAGACAGAGAGATCGTCCCTCATGCTCCACCTCGACTTTTATCTCCAGCCAACGGCCCGTCGCGTCCGCTCAGGAGAAAATACGAGAAGAAAAATACCGAAAAGCTGAAAAACAAGGAGGGAGAGATGAATTCTCCAGGACATCTGGATCTCTGCAGAGACCTGCTGCATAATCACTTCAATACCTGCGAGCGTCTCTGGAGGTCACAGAGCAGAAGATCGACAGAAAGATCGAGGCCGAGAAAACACAGAAGGGCCCGAAACTGTCACAATGACTCCATTTCCTCACAACTTCCTTATCGACCCCCCGCGCTCGATAATCCAGTGATACGAGCAGAGACTTCTGCTGCAGGAGGGTCCAGGAGCAACACCGAGACCAGCAAGACCGGCAAGACCAGGGAGACCAGCAAGGCCAGCAAGGCCAGCAAGACCGGGGAGACCGGGGATACCAGCAAGGCCAGCAAGGACAGCAAGACCGGGGAGACCAGCGAGACCGGGGAGACCAGCAAGACCGGCAAGACCGGGGAGACCAGCAAGGCCAGCAAGACCGGGGAGACCGGGGAGACCAGCGAGACCGGGGAGACCAGCAAGACCAGGGAGACCAGCGAGACCGGGGAGACCAGCAAGACCAGCAAGACCAGCGAGACTGGGGAGACCAGCGAGACCGGGGAGACCAGCAAGACCGCAGAGACCAGCAAGACCAGGGAGACCAGCGAGACCAGCAAAACCAGCGAGACCGGGAAGACCAGCAAGACCAGCGAGACCAGCAAGACCGGGGAGACCAACGAGGCAAAGATATATGATTAATCAGCAACGGGACTTCATGATGACCTGCAGGACGCTGGATGGCACCGTTCCAAACAGTTTGTACTCCGTGTGTGAACGCAGCTCCACAGTCAACAACAGGACACACTATCAGACCGGACCGGACCGGACCGCAGCCCAGCAGCAGCACTGGAGCTGTTCAAAGAGCACTTCACTGTCTGTCTTCACCTCCTCACTGCGTCTCCTCTCAGCTGGACACCGAACCTAATTAATTATCTTCATTGTCCCAGAGGGGGCAGGGCGGGCCGGCCGGGGGGGAAGGGGTTAATGAGGAGCGGTCCAAAGACAGAACACTGTGTGTTCTTGTGCAAAGGGAAAGTGTGGACTCCCCTCCTCCACCTCCTCCTTGTGTCTTATCTGTGAGAGCTAATGAGTGATGGATTAACCTGAGACCCCCCCGGCAAATTGAGATGACCCCACAAACGCCCTCCCAGAAGGCCGCATTCCACCACAGCACCCTGAAGCGTGATCCACCATCGTGGTTTTACCCTGAGTGTGTCGACTTTGTGCTGACCTCTGCTGACCGAGATCTCTGTGTGCAACCTGCGCCAACCTGAGTCTACTGCCGGCTTGTTTTTGGTCCCAGCGGGCTGCCGTCCACGAAGATAAAACTCACACACACACACACACACACACACACACACACAGACGTCCATGGGAAAGACATTGTGATAAATCATCATCGACTCATCGACAGCGCAGAAGAAATTCCAATGAAGGCAGAGCGAGCTCGTTTGAGTCAGTCTGCAGGGATCTCAGAGACTACGTCCAGGTTTTAGACAATCTGCGAGGATGTCTCAGAGACTACGTCCAGGTTTTAGACAGTCTGCGAGGACGTCTCAGAGACTACGTCCAGGTTTTGGACAGTCTTTGCTCCCAGCAGGGGGCGCTCTGATGTCGGGGTGTAACTCATTAATCATCTGTGGCTCCTCCGATGCGCTCACGCTCGTGTCTGGTGGTCCTGTCGATGAACAGTGCGACTGTTGCCAGAACTTTCACCTTGAATCAAACGGCGAGCAACACACACACACACACACACACGAGTGTCTGTTTTTTATTGTTGTTGTTGATGCCGTTGCAGCTCTATCAGCTACAGGAGATTCTGGAGGCGTTGGATCGAGCCGTGCCAGGCCTTTCATTTTTAAGTGTGAACAGATGCTGGATAACATCGTGTGACACACACGGCCTCGCTGCTCGCCGTGTTTCTTCGACCTGGACGTAGAACGAGGAGCGCGGCGTGCAGACACATTAACCCTCCTTAATGTTGCATTAACTGATGCCTGTGAGCCTCAGCTCAGGGCTCAGCTCATGTATTAGTTTTGGTCCGTCCTCCTCTGCACGGTAACTCGCCGCCACACAGAGCTGCCATCGGACCGGCGCCGACATCACAGCACACACAGAACCAGAAACCTGTTCATGAACACCTGAGACCGCTGCGGTCTGTCGATGGCGTGAAGAATGTTGGGGCGGCTTCTTGCTCGCTCACTCTCTCCTTTTCTCTTCTTAGCTTCCTCCGTCAGCGTCCTCTTCACTCTCTGCTCCTCTGCCATCACGTCCATAGAAGCTGCTGACTGCTGGGCCTGAACACCTCTTCTTCTTCTTCTTCTTCTTCTTCTTCTTCTTCTTCTTCTCTGTGGTACAAACACTAACACTGCTCTGAGCTCAGTCTGGGCAGCCCAGCTAACAAACTGAGCTAACATGAGCTAACACCAGCTACAGTTGGCAGCGGTTCACTTTGGCAGACGAGCAGGCCGTGATTCATCGAGCCGCTGAGTGAAACACGAGGGCTTCTCGTGTCTAATGTGTGAACACATGCTGATGTTGATTAACCTTCATCATCATCTGGTACTCACTCCAAACACACACACACACACACACACACACACACACACACCTCGGTCTCCTCATGCCAAACCCACAGAGAGCGCAGAGATCCTCCCTCAGCTAATACAAGCTTTCACTACGGCATCAAGTCAACAATTAATTCATTAACAGGCGTCGCCCCGAGGCACTGACGAGCTCCTCACATCTTACACAGGATTACACACACACACACACACACACACACGCACACACACATTCTGCAGCAGAAATAAATCTGCTGCACAGTCGAGGCCTGCTGGTGACGACAGACACATGGAAACATAAACAGGTAAGAGAGAGACAGGTATGAACAGAGACTGACGAGAGCATCTGTCTGTCTGACTAAGACCTGGAACGACAGACACTGGACCAACAAGTCCACAAAACACGACTCAGAACCGAGCAGCAACGTCTGTGTCTGCGGGGACATCACAGAGACTACGTCCAGGTTTTAGACAGTCTGCGGGGACGTCACAGAGACTACGTCCAGGTTTTAGACAGTCTGCAGGGACATCACAGAGACTATGTCCAGGTTTTAGACAGTCTGCGGGGACGTCACAGAGACTACGTCCAGGTTTTAGACAGTCTGCGGGGACGTCACAGAGACTATGTCCAGGTTTTAGACAGTCTGCAGGGACATCACAGAGACTATGTCCAGGTTTTAGACAGTCTGCGGGGACGTCACAGAGACTACGTCCAGGTTTTAGACAGTCTGCGGGGACGTCACAGAGACTACGTCCAGTCTTTAGACAGTCTGCAGGGACGTCACAGAGACTACGTCCAGTCTTTAGACAGTCTGCGGGGACGTCACAGAGACTACGTCCAGTCTTTAGACAGTCTGCAGGGACGTCACAGAGACTACGTCCAGTCTTTAGACAGTCTGCAGGGACGTCACAGAGACTACGTCCAGTCTTTAGACAGTCTGTGGCTCGTGCGTTCTTCGTCCCTCGTGTCCTGTGAGCACCTTCCTCACATTAACAGATGTTCGGGTTTATCGTGTTCGAACACCGTTGTGGTAAATCTGTGCTGCGTTTATGACCCGGAGGCGACCGGCTCCCATTGAGCTGTTTGGCGCTGTCAGAGACGACGGCGTCCAATAAAAATAATGAAGCAGCTGTCATCGCTGTGTGTGCGGTTTGAGAACAGATTCATCAGATTGTTGAAAATCTTTAGCGCCGAGCACGCCCAGAGGAATCTACCTGACAGCCTGTCTGAGGAGCTAATCGACGCAACAATTATCACCAGCTGCTGAGAGCGAGAGCCCGCCACACACAGATGAAGTGTTCACTGCAGACGTGCAGCAGGGACATTTCGGATCAGAACATGCTTCACAAACGGTGCTCAGACACACTGATCCAGTGGCAGACGGAGGATCATCACAGTTTCTGGCCCGGTTGGATGTTGTGATGAAGCAGCTAACAGACTGAGCTAACATGAGCTAACAGCAGCTCCAGCTGTCAGCAGTTTACTTCACTGTCCATCATAAACTCTGTAAATCACAGAGAGTTGAGGCGGAGCAGCCGGAGGACATCAGAGGGAAAACCAGGAAACATTTTCTCCATAAAATCTGATCCAGTTTCACCAGAATCAGTGAAATAGTTGGTGTGTGTGACTTAGTGCCGTAAAGCGTTACGTACTTCTCCCGACCCGGAGCCCAAAGTTACAGAGTGTGAGAACAGACTTCGGTCCAGCGAGGGATGACAAGAGGAAGTGAGCGCAGGCCAGGAGCCAACAAGAGTAACACAATCCGTCCTTCCTTCAGAGGCGATGTGGCTTCTGACCAAAACGCTTCTCAAAAACAAGGTTTCATTTCTGAGGATCTGTGTTGCATTACGTGTCGTAGCCAAAGCAATGAAACAAAACCATGGCCGCAAGAAGCGCTCGCTGTGCCCGGAGGAGGCTGCACAGACGACGGAGGGGAGAACGTGGAACACGCCGTGATGCAAACAGCTCGAGTAAAGTTTACTTTGACAAACGGTGGCAGCCTTCTCTCAGCACAAACACACACTTTCTAATTAGCGTGTTGCGTGTTAGCAGCCCGTCTTATCTGCATATGATCCTCAGACATTTCTAATATAAACTCATTTGCACCCTTCAAAGGCCTGTCAGACTTTATTACTATCTGTGCTGAATTCCTTCGTAACTGAATTGTTTCTCGAACGGGCCTCATGACAAGCAACAACTAGCTCCAAAATTCCTGCTCAGAGAAAGAGCCGCTGCTGCCAAACGCTGACATTAATAGCTTCAAGATCCGACACTCACAGTGTGTGCATTATTTGTCACATGCAGCGCTTCCAAATTATTGCAATTACAAGCGCTGGCCGTCCTTGTGGGACCGTGCGGTTGCAGAAGTGCTCAGAGTGGCACTTTTCTGAAAGTCTTTGATTGTAATTGCTTTATTTAATCATCATTATCGCTTTGACATCCTTCTGGAGCCAGACGTCACAATCATCACACCCCAAAAAAACAAAATGGATCGTCTCTGCCTTCCTTTGACTCCGGCCCGGCTCACGGCCCAGAAGCAGGTTTTACCTGGTGTCACCAAACTGAGCTGCTAAAATCTGAAATAAACATTTTACTTCATCACGTGAGCCGACAGCAAAGAAGCACTGTGTGCGAGTCTTCAGCCTAACCACTTGCTAAAGTAGCTAACTGCTAACAGAATCTGCCGTTAGCAGGCAGCAGGACCAGGCTCAGCAGCCGGACCGGACCGGGCAGGACCGGGCTGGAGCAAGGTGATTTACAGACTTTAAGTTTTGGGCTCAGACTAATGCAGATAGCGCTGAATGTTCCACTCAGACCTCGTCTGGACGGCGAGCGTGCACGAGTCATAAACGCTGATAAGAGCTCCACCCTCTCCACCTGTGCGTGCACGTCTACAGGTGTGTGCAGAAGAAGTGAAGGTGAGGATCTGTGAGATAGTGCAAAGTGCACGTGTCCCGCCGGAACCTTTGAAGACGCAGCATGACGGCGGTTTGTAAAAAGGTTTGCACGGCGAGCCGCTCAAACATTAACCAGAGCTGCAGAGCGCCTGACGGCGTGTGAGGAGCCATAAATCATCGTTTACGCCGTCTGATTAAACGAGTGTGAGCGCTCACCGAGCCCGCCATGTTTCAGTCTGTCTGATCATCACATGACAAATCTGACTTCACCTGCCACCATTAAAGATGATAGACACTCTGGTCTGCACACTCCTCTCCGTCAGCTCCTTCCTTCCTTCCTTCCTTCCTTCCTTCCCTCCTTTAAACAGATCTGTTTGATGATGTATGTCTGCCAGTGTTTTAGTGTTTTGCATGTAGTTTGTTTTTCCTACGACCCCTGAACTACACGCAGACTGATCACAGAGGTGATGAGCGTCAGGTGAGCAGGAGCACCTGGAGGATTTAAAACAGCAGCCAGAGCACGAGGGAAGCATGAAGGGAGGACGGAGAGGGCGGAGGTTGAGGTGTGGTCCCTCTGACAGCTCACCCTCTCAGCCTCTGTTATTATCCGGATTCTGCAGTTTTCGTGTCCCGGCCTCGTTGGAGGAGCTCGGGCTGCAGCAGCAAACCTCTTAGTTCGTGCCTCGTTGTTTTTTTTTTAGCTGAATTATTTGTTTTTCTCTCCAGGCTCAGCAGAGAGTGACCGTACGACACCTGGACAAAAATCAAACATGTGGGTCACCTGTGACCACACCCACCTGTCAATCAAAGCCTCCACGCTCTGAACCCTGCATAACTTTAAGCCTTAATATAATGTGAACAGGTGAGTTGTATATAAATTCACCCTCAGTACAGTTGTCATGAACGGGGAAATTAGCTACAGAGACCAAAACTGTTTTTGTACCAGGCTGTAAACATGTTTATTTCTGCTGTCTAACATGGGGACTTATGGAGACTGACTCACTTCTGGAGCCAGCCTCAGGTGGACGTTAGAGGAACTGCAGTCTGTGTCACTTCCCATCGGGTCTTGTGATGTTGCTGAACGCTGTCAGACTCTGGTGTAGCCGAGCTCAGAGCCTCCGCAGCTGGTTTTAAGTGTTCGCGTCTGTTTGTTGGACGTTTAGTTTGAGTCCTGCACATCGAACCATAAACACTGAACTTTTCTTTTTTTGTGGCTCAAATTATTTTAATGGGCATCAAATCAACCGTGTCAGCTCTCCTCTGCACCGCGGGTCTGCTGCTGTCAGTCACGCCGCTTCAGCGAGGAGGCTGACGGCGTTTACGTTCCCACCGGCCCGGTAAGAGGAGCTCCGTCCTCTCCGCCTCCTCCACCCTCCTCTGCCTCTCTGGCTCACACAGTACGAGCAGCAGACCTGAGGACAGACTGACTTTACCAGTCAGGGAGGCCTCGTTACAAACAGGATGATCATCTGTATTATTATTGATTATCAGAAATATCTTTGGACTGTTCTGCTCTCTGCAGATGTTCCAGGTCCTGCTCGAGGTTTCTGCCTGTGTGTGTGTGTGTGTGTGTGTGTGTGTAACGTGCCGAGGAGTCGTCGTGTTTCTGGCTGCAGTGTGAAACTGTCTGAGTCTGTCAGACGATCAAAAACTGTGAAAAACCAAACTGAGCTCGACTGTTAATTCAAAAAACGTTTCACATTCGTGAAACCAACCAAACACCAACCAAACACCACCCAGCAGCTCCGCACTGCTCAGCTTCATCAGGAAACCAGCAGAACGTTCAGAGAACGTTCAGGGAACACTGAGATTCTGATTCTAGTGTCAGTCATCAAGGTCCAAACGAACATGAACTCACCACAGAACCAGAAACACATTTTAGAAGAAGCAAACCACCAGAACCAGAACCAGAATAAAACCACCAGAACCAGAATAAAGCGGCTGATGCTGGTTTATTTCTGACGTTAATTAAAATTCTAAAATCATTTGAATAATTAAATGTTTATAATTTAAATTTAAATTTAAAACCCGGTCCAATAAAACTGAAATAAATGTTAAAACTGTTTTTAAATAAACTGATGATTCATGAAGGAATAACATTTTTTAAACATTTAGTTAAAATGATTTGGTGATGCGTTCACGGACTCCGCGGTGCGTTTACGTTTGAAATGAATAAAAACTCTTTTTTCTTGATTTCGGCCTGAAACTGAAAATTATCTGAATTTACAGATTGGAGATTAAAAAGAGTAAAATCTTTGGATTATTGTAATTGTTGTCTTCACGCTGGTTTTCTGGACTTATGGCTATAAATATAAATAATAACTCGTGTTTTCCTGCCCGGGCTGCGCGCGGCCCTCGGGCCGGGATGGGACGCGGGACTCACCGACACACTCGTTGGCCTCCCGGGCTGTGGCTCTCTGCCACGGTCGGTCGTAGTGGAACGGTTTGCACCTGTCGCACTCCGGTCCGGCCGTGTTGTGTTTGCACTCGCACACCAGACTCCCGTCCCGGTCCTTGACGCACCGGGACGCGTGCCCGTTGCATTTGCATCTCCCTCCGACCTGCAGGTCCGACACCGCGTAGAAGTACGAGTCCCGGGCCAGCTCCGAGTCGTCCTCGTTCTCGTCGCCGAACGTGTGCAGCCGGCTGAAGATGACTTTGATGTCGGTGGCCGTGACCCAGTCCTGCAGCACCGGGGAGTTGTCGAAGTCGTGCGCGGACGGCCTCCCGTCCAGCGTGCTGAAGGCGATGAGGCCGCCGGTCAGCGGGTACATGTCGGTGTGGGAGTCCGTGCACACGGCCTCCTGCTCGTTCTGCTTCGTGATGACGGCCCGGTTCGGCTTGTTGTACATCTTCCTGCACTGGGTCGAGTAGAACTGAAAGGGGACCCAGGTCTTGCCGTAGTCCATGGACTTGTAGATCACCATGGATTCGGGTCGAGGCGAGCAGAACTGCAGGCTCACGTAGGTCACCTCGAACTTCTTCCCGAGCGACAGGCTGAGCGTGACGTTCTGCGGGAACTGGACGAAGTTCTCGGACTGCCAGCAGGTGAGGTTGTGCGGGTTGTTGAGGTCCGTCAGGTACGCGGGCGGGTGGTACCTTTTGGGGTCCGAGGCGTCGCAGGTGTGACAGTTCCGGGTCCGCTCGTCTCCTTTCTCCGCCGATGTCACCACGCAGTACCGGCCGGGCGCCTTCCCGCAGGTGCTGGACACCTTCACCTCCTTCCCGAAGGCGGAGTTGACGAAGTCCGGGATGCAGCGGCGCGGGTTGCCGTGCTCGTCGTAGCAGGGGTCCGGGGGAGAGGTCTGCGCCGCGAACAGGCTCATCCCGTACCCGCCGAGCGCGCCCCGGCACGACAGGGACGCGGCGAGCAGCGCGGTCAGCACGAAATCCACAACCCGGATCATGATGCGGGTCCCTCGGTCCCCCCGGAGAGTCTCTGCCGCTGCGGGAGCAAGAAGTTTGGTGATGTTTAAGTGCTGGCTCCAAAAGAACCGGGACCGGGATCAGGACTACACACATGCACGTGAGGTTCAGTGAAACAGGTTTTACCTGAGAGTGGTTCAGAAAGAGGTCTGGACTCTGCTGGTCTCTGCCGGATCGTCCCGAATCCTCCAAATGTGCTGCGTAAAAAGTGAAGAGCGGCGCGGCGGAGTCCTTATACCGCCCCTCCCCTCTCCCCCTCCCCTCTCTCTCTCCCCCCCCTCTCCCTCCCCCCCCTCTCTCTCTCCCCCCTCTCCCTCCCCCCTCTCTCTCCCGGATCGGGTCTTGTTCGGCTCAGCTTTGGGTCAGTTCATCTCTGAAGGGTGACACCAGCGCGCGCGCAGCGAGGAGCGGAAAGACGACATCCACCGGCCGTGACGCGCGGTGAGGACGCGCGTTGGTGCCGCGCTCAGCAGCACACCTTGACGTGGACGTCAGGAGCGTGATGTGCGTGATGTGCGGGTTCACCAGTGCGTGCAGACCTGATGGATGCTGCCGCGGTGTGTTGTGGGTCTCTCTCGTGGCTCCATCCCGGTTCTGCTGCAGCCTCGTTGGACCTGTTGAATGTTTGAGCGCCACCTCGTGTCCGCACGCGCGAGCTGCGTCTTCCGCTTCCTCCAGCAGGTGGAGACAAAACACCGAGGAACGAGCACGAAGCTGATTGGCTGCTGCAGAGTTCAACTCAAAGAGAGGCTGATCACAGACTTTAAACTTTATTTAACTTGATTAAACTTTATTAAACTGTCAACACATGACAATCCAGTTATTGGTCACATGACGTCCCCACAGACTGTCTAAAACCTGGACGTAGTCTCTGTGACCACGCCCACCTGTCAATCAAAGCTCTGAATCCTGCATAACTTTAAGCCTTAATATAATGTGAACAGGTGAGTTGTATATAAATTCACCCTCAGTACAGTTGTCATGAACGGGGAAATTAGCTACAGAGACCAAAACTGTTTTTGTGCCAGGCTGTAAACATGTTTATTTCTGCTGTCTAACATGGGGACTTATGGAGACTGACTCACTTCTGGAACCAGCCCCAGGTGGACGTTAGAGGAACTGCAGTTTGTGTTTCACTTCACAGACCCGGAGGCTGACGCTCGGTTAATTCTGTGGTTCTCAAACTGTGGTATGAGTACCCCTGGTGGGCCACAAGCTCTGTCTAGTTGTAAAAATGAGATTTACCTTGTTGGTTCTGACCCGGTTCTGTTCATCATCACCTGTAACTTTTACCTGTGCTGATTGACAGCTCAGAGTGGCTGACATTCGATGGCCTGCTGGCTGAATAAGGAAACACACTAAACAACGGTTGCTATGTTACGACACAGATTCATTCGAACTTTGTGAAACGTGGTGACTTCCTTTATGTGGAAACCATGGCGACGTCACCAAACACAAACAGCCGGCAGGTGAAGAAACTGGGCCGGAGTTCACAGACTTACGACGCTGTCGCCCGGGTCAGGTGAAGAGGTCGTCCCTGGTTTAATGTTTGTTTCTTGGATTCTTCTGAAAATCCTCAGACTTTGTTGTGTTTCCTGTTTTATTTTGTAGTTCTCCTCTGTCTGCGTCCTCCATTTCTACTTCCTGCCTTGTTTTCCCGCCTGTTTCTGATGACGCACCTGTCCTGATCTGTTTCACCTGGTTATTTACTTCCTGTGTTTGTCTGTAGCTGTTCCTGGTTCTTGTTCTGGTTCTGAATGTTTGTCTGGACCTCCAGCCGTCTTTTAGTTTGTTTAGTGTTCATCCCCACCAGTAAGTGATTCAGGTTTCTGTCCTGGTCCGATCACAGAGAACGTCACAAAGTGTACAGGAGCAAACTGTGACGCACTGGACGGCACCAGGGCCACAGATCAGTGGAGGGACAGACACTAAGTCCTGGTCCCCCTTTTGCTGCCCTGACCCGCCGTTGAGCTGCGAGGTGTGGCCTTCGTGGGTCGGACTTGTTTGTCCACAGATGCTCGAAGGAGGTCGAGTCAGCACCTCAACCTCGGAGCCAGACCCGGCAAGAAACCACCTCGGCGTGGTACTGCTCACTGCTGGGTCGGCGCTTGTGTTCGGTGCTGGGTTCAGATCAGTTATTTAACTTTAGCCTAACCACTTGCTAGTGAAGATAACTCAGCATCCGGACCGGACCGGACCCGGGCACAGCACCGAGGCGATTCACAGACTTTATGATGGAAGCTGGTGTGTGAATGTTGCTCTGCGGGGTCACGTGAGCTGAAAGTTACTGTCACTGCTTTGAATGTCCTGCCTCCCTCAGAAGGGGAATTCACAGCACAGCAGCACACCACATGTAAATGAGAGGCAAAGCAGGACGGGGAAGTGAGCCCAGTGTTTCCCTGACAGAGGGAGGGCATGAACACACAGATAAATGACAATCAAACATCACAACACGCTGCGTGTGATCACGTGATCACGTGATCGGCCTGGTTAGTTCGTGTTTGAAGAAAATAACAAACTTCACTCACAAAGTGTGAAAACACGTCAGACAGATGACTTCCTGTTCAGAGGCCCAACATCCCTTCAAGTAAAATCCACATGCCGCCTCCTCACACACACACACACACAGTTACACTTCCCACCTTTACACACCAGCGTCCTCCCTCATTGTGCTCACACGCTCCTCTCTCTGCACTTCCTGTTTGCCCTGTGAAGTCTCTGAGTGCAGCAGCAGATCCTCGTCGCTCATCTCAGCCGCTCTCTCTGCGCTGTGCCCAGGATGTGAGTGATGAGCGCGCTCAGTGAATGGCTCTGAGCTGGACACTCTGACTGTGGACCGTGTGGACCGTGTGGACTGTGTGGACCGTGTGGACTGTGTGGACCGTGTGGACTGTGTGGACCGTGTGGACCGTGTGGACTGGATGGATGCTGGGCTGTAAACTGTAAGTCAACAGAGGCAGTGTGTGTCTGTCCTCTCTGCTGATGCTCAGAGGTTGTGATATTTGTGTCTTCGTGTCTCTAACGGGGACTCTTTGTCTCTCGTGTCATCGTGTTCACTCCTCTGACATGTTGAAGCCTCGGCGGCGCTGACGGCTGATGGTTGGTGTTGACAGCCGCCCTCCATGAGCTCACAGACCTCTGACCCCCTCCTGTCTGTGATGCACATTTTGTAATACTTCTGCTTTCTGTCAGCTTTCTGTATGATTCATGCTTTTAATAAAATCTGAGGAAGTAGAGAGCCGGCCTTCGTTATCTGGCTTTAAACATCAGATTTCTGTCTGCACCTTGGAGAATACAGCGAGGCGTTCAGGGGTCACGTAAGGTGTCTGTAGTCGGTTGTAAATGTAATCGAGTTGCAGCTATACCTCATGGTTTATTTGGATATATGCAAAGAGTGCACAGAGAGGATGTGTGCAGAGGATCCTGCTGTCACTGAAGCATAAGTTCAGTTTGACTCTGAGGACTCCACCCCGCAGAAACTGTTTGGAGCCAACGCCTGAACTCAACATCCTTTTTACTACACGAGCACGAGCAGTCAGAGCGAGACAACTGACAGACAACAGACCAGACAACCAGATCAGAGACCACAAATCTGTCTCATCAAACAGACTGTCTAAAACCTGGACGTAGTCTCTGAGACGTCCCCGCAGACTGTCTAAAACCTGGACGTAGTCTCTGAGACGTCCCGCAGACTGTCAGGCTTCATAACGCAGCAGATAAACAGACTCTGAGTTCCTCTTTAAGTGTTTTAATATGGACGTTAAATAATTTTTTACATCCTGTCAGACGTGATGACAGGCTCTTCCTGCGGAACCGTCCGTCAGGTGTCATTGGTTCTTAGAAAACACTCAGACTGTCAGCGTGTCATGTGTGAAGGCGTGATGATGCTGGAGACGTCGACACTCGTTGTTGTCGCAGATCAGCTCTGAGGTGTGAAGCCTGCCTCCGTGCTGTTGTTGGTTGCTGTATCCCAGCGCAGCATTGTGTGTGTTTTTTTCACGGTACTGCTTCCTGTTTGCGTCCTTACGGCGGTGCTATCAGTCAAATCTGCATTTTCACCTTTATGACACACTTTGAAGTCAACACCCCGTCTGTGCACTCGCACAGCACGCCTGTTGTTTTGAGGATATGGAAATCGTGCATCTCTGCATCCTCATTTCATGTCTGATAAAAGTCCTCGCTGACCTGTGGCTCGCTGTTCGGACGTTACAGCTGCTGATATTTGCATCATGACTTCAGTTTATTGAGGAAGTGAAGATCAAAGGTGACAGAGTGTCTCTGTTCTCAAGGTGACCGAAACAAACCTCCACGTTTGGCTGCTGAATTTAGACTGCTGCACCTCAGAGTGTTCAGACCACGCTTTTCTGTTTCAGTTGCTTCTACAGTCGAAATGCTGAATGTGTGTTTGAGTGACCGTGACGCGCCGCGTCCTCCGGCTCACTCAGCTCTATTGGCTGCTGTAAACTTTAAATCAGTGCTTTAGTTTCTAAAACCGCCTGCAGAAACCACTTCCACAGTTTGCAGGACGAACTCCGTCTGCTGATGGAGATTCAGCAAAGTCACAAACAAAAGATGTTTCATGCCATGAGTTTTCCAGTCCGGCTGCAGTTTATCAGCCGCTGAGTTCTCACTGAAGGGAAACACTCAGCTCCAGCTGAGCCTCTGTTGTTTCCTAAAGCCATAAGAGGCCAGTTCACATCCAGGAGGCCAGTAAAGAGGAGGCGGGGTGAGCGGAGGACGGCTGGGTGTGAATATCAGACTCTATCAATACAACACACATACTGTACACACATGTTTACGCTCACAGGCCGGTCTGCTCTGTGGGAGTGTATCTCACAGGCTGATCACACCACAACAATAGGGAGGCACCTGCTTCCTCAGCTGAGCAGGGAAGCTCTTCCTGTTAGGAAGCAGTTGGTAATGGGATCAGTGGGAGAGATAGGAAGCTCCCTGTTAAGGACGGCATGAGAAAGACACACAGCACCATATGCCATGACCAGCCGGGCCGACACGTCTGTGACGGTCTCGTCGTTTCTTGAAGGGTCCCAGGTATTCTCCTCTCCTGGACATCCTCCGTCCAGCTCACCTGAGTCAAAGTGTGGATGGGGATCAGTCAGAGGTGAAGAAGCCTCTCAGATTCCAGGTGGTACCAGAACCCAGAACCTTCTGAACCTAACCATGTGTGATCAGTGACAGGCAGCTGTCAGCTTCAGCAGCTTCTCTCTCGGGCTGATGGTGGATGTTGTTTTGTATCATGTGACCTGTTTGATCACATGATGTTTGGCTCTTACAGTTGCTTTCTTCTGATGTCGATCCGTCGTGAACCCACTTCGCTCGGCCGCCCGTCACGCTGTCAGATTGTTGCTTGTTATTGTCTGACTCTGAGTTACAACCCACCAAAAAGTGGAAGTGACCTTGTTGACTCTCTGGGCCGCGCTGCCTACATCCTCTTATGAAACACCACCCGCGCTCCACGTTTGCAACATCACGAGCAGCTAAACAGCCGGGATTGAACCCACGATCACAGCCTCACGGAGGGAGCTCGTGGAATTACTGACTCACAGTGCAGAGATGATCAAACTACTGACACTAAATCATGTGATCACACAGCAAATATTCACCCTGTGAGTTTACCTGTGAGATCATATGAATAATATTCATCAGTATGAACTCACTCAGACTCAGACTACGTCCAGGTTTTAGACAGTCGCGGGGACGTCTCAGAGACTACGTCCAGGTTTTAGACAGTCTGCGGGGACGTCACAGAGACTACGTCCAGGTTTTAGACAGTCTGCGGGGACGTCACAGAGACTACGTCCAGGTTTTAGACAGTCTGCGGGGACGTCACAGAGACTACGTCGAGGTTTTAGACAGTCTGCGGGGACGTCTCAGAGACTACGTCCAGGTTTTAGACAGTCTGCGGGGACGTCACAGAGACTACGTCCAGGTTTTAGACAGTCTGCGGGGACGTCACAGAGACTACGTCCAGGTTTTAGACAGTCTGCGGGGACGTCACAGAGACTACGTCCAGGTTTTAGACAGTCTGCGGGGACGTCACAGAGACTTTGTTCAGGTTTTAGACAGTCGCGGGGACGTCACAGAGACTACGTCCAGGTTTTAGACAGTCGCGGGGACGTCACAGAGACTACGTCCAGGTTTTAGACAGTCTGCGGGGACGTCACAGAGACTTTGTCCAGGTTTCATGTGTCAGCTGTTGTTGACAGACTTGAGGACTTTCACTGCGTCGTCTTCATATGAAGCCTTCAGCTCTTTTATTGCGTGTCCGTGTCTCCGTTGAACCCCGTCCTGGATGCAGGAGTCATCACGGCTCTGACTTATTAGTTCCTTCCACTCTCGCCGGGCTCTCGTCCAGCTCTGTCCGACCCGGACAATGACCGGAGCCCTCAGCACAAGTGTCCAACACGCTTGGCCCTGTAGGCCCGCTCGGTGCCACTCGGGACCCCTCTTAGACACAATGCGTCTCTGGGGACGAGGGCCGCTGAGAAACGAGGCCTGCGTGGACGTGTTTACGTCTGGAGCTGTTGGTATTGTTGTTGAACGGTGACTGGTGGAGGAGATGATGGAGCTTCAGTCCGCTGGTCTGCTGAACTCTGAAGCTTCCTGTCCCACATCTCCACCTTAACGTGTGTGTGTGTGTGTGTGTGTGTGTCTTTAAAGTCTCCATAAAACAGGAAGTAGAGTTCTGTTTACTTCCTTATTTTCACGTGTTTCCTGTAGCTTGTCATGGACATTGATCATGATTGATTGGCGTTTACAGTAGCCAATAGCGAGCGTACATCGCAAGTTAAACATGTTACGCAAGCTAACGCTGACGAGAACACAAAGAGACTAGCTGCTAGCTGTTTCCATCTGTTTACAGCGTTTATGCTAAATTCAGCTGAGCCTGATGTTACACACACACTGATATTAATCTTCTCATCTCGCTTGGAACGAGGCGAAAAAGTGTTTTCATAAATATCATGTTATGAGTGTGTGTGTGTGTGTGTGTGTGTGTGTGTGTCAGGTGTGTTATTAGGCAATGTGCGGTGTGTCAGAGAAAGTGAGTCATGTATTAACGCTGTTCATTCGTGTATTTCTGTCGAATGGGGAATTTATGACCCTGTGGGGAAATTTTGAGATCTTCATCACGCGTGTGTGTGTGTGTGTGTGTGCTTTGTGTTAACTTCACGCAAACAAACAAGTTCATGAACCGTGTGTGTGTGATTAATTTCGCCAAAGTTTTGGAGAATTTTTCATTTAAATGTCACAAAAAAGAAAAAAACTGCTGAGTTGCAGAAAATATATAAAGAGATTTTTTTCTTTTTCTTTCAGGAAGTTTCTGTTTCTGCTTCTTGAATATTTCCCAGAATTTCTCCATAAAAAGAAACTTTAAAAATACACAAGACCACAGAGTGACTCCTCTCCTGACCACATTTCAATATTCAGTCATTCATGAAGCGTTTCAATATTTATAAAAGTCAGATAAATATTATTTTATTTCCCGCTCCTGCTCATATTTCTGCTTCATTTGTATCTTAATGTCCAAACAAACGTTTAAATCAACTTTCAGAAAGCAAAAACTCTTTCCAAAATAAAGTACGATGATAAACTTAAAACCAAAGTTACCAAAAATGAATTAGAGGAACAAAATATTATATATATTATATTATGTATATAAGTTTATGAGGGTCAAAAAATGACATCCGTATAAATAAAAACTCTTTGGTGATGAAAAAGTTTCATTATTTCTGTATTTCTACATTTAATTATTTATCTTTGTTTCTGTATGTTAATTAAGGGGGCGGTCCTAAATCAGCCTGAAGCAGGATTGGTTAGCTCGGGAGTGGACCTGTCAATCAAAGCGTCCACGCTCTTAATCCTGCATAACTTTAATCCTTAATATAATGTGAACAGGTGAGTTGTATATAAATTCACCCTCAGTACAGTTGTCATGAACGGGGAAATTAGCTACAGAGACCAAAACTGTTTTTGTACCAGGCTGTAAACATGTTTATTTCTGCTGTCTAACATGGGGACTTATGGAGAGTTTATTGTTCTTCATTCATTCACAAGCTGTCAGAGGTGAACGTGACTTAAAGACGGACAAACAGCAGAAAACAACGAGCAGCAACATCCTGTGTGTGTGTGTGTGTGCTTCGTGTCACATGTACACACTGATTGCATCAGGTGCAAACACACCTGAGCGTGCAGCACGTGGCTTCTGTTTTTATTGAAACCGTCGTCTTCAGATTAAACTCCTGTCGTGAATGTCGGTCGGGCTGAAGACGGGCAGGATCACTTTTAAATCTGCGGTGGGACTTCCCTCCCAGCTCGTTATGTGTGTAACCTCTGATGTGCTCAGAACAGAAGTGAGACGCCGCACCTGGACGTGAAAAACAGCCGAACGCAGCCACAAACTGAAAGTCAGAAAAATGAACTTCAGCGTGTCCTGATGAGTCAGAGACGCAGAGCTGATGTTTCTGTAGCTCACACTGGAATCACTTTTCAAGTCATACGGTGAAAACCGTGGGCCGCTTTATCTGACTGTATCTGTCAGCCTGTCGAGTAACGTTTAATGTCACGAGTCCGGTAAACAAACTCATCCTCATAATCCTGCCATACATCTAACAAACATCTAAAACCATCGGCCGCGAGCAGCAGGAGACACTGAAGTCTGATTAAAAACCGCCAGCCGTAATAAACACAGTAATAAATACAGTAAACTGTCTAATGTTACAGGAATGGGATGTTGACCTCATGTTTACGGTTGGTTGTATTCCGTATTTTAAAATGTCTGCAGAAACCTCGACTGTAAAAGGTGACTGAGTGTAGGATGACTTTGACCTGTCAGGATTCCCTTCAGATGAAGCATAAATAAGGTTTTGAAGTTCTCTGTCTTACTGTACACAGTCGTACATATTTTACAGTGTTTTACCGTCATGGTTTGGCAGCTTTTCCCTGTAAAATCAACATTTTTGCAGCCAGAGTTCAGAGGATGTCACAGACTTTTCATGAAACCAACTCTGACATTTGAGCAACTGTGGCAATAAAACAGCAACAAGCAACATCCACGCCAGCTTCATCTTTCCTTTGATTGTTTGCATCCTCGTCCCCGGGCTGATTTTCATAGCTACCTGCCGCCATGCAAAGCAGACTTGATAACACTGTCGATGAACAGAGGCGGGCATGTTTGGAAGATAAATGACGATAATGTTCTGCAGAATCCGTGAATGGGAGTGGAGACGTGCGTCATGTGTTTGGTGCTTCATATCGGCTCTGTCTGTCGTCTCTCCACAGAACCTGAGTGAAGGTGAAGATGCAGCACACCTCGTGCACAGAGGACCGGATCCAGCACGCTCTGGACCGATGTCTGGACGGGCTGAGACAAAGTCCAACAGCAGCTCACCACTGGAACGGTAAGACCCGAGGAAAGAAACATCCTAGAAGAAGAAGAAGAAGAAGTAGTTTCAGGCCCTTCGGTCAGCAGATGCTGCTGACCGAAGGGCCTTCTTCTCCACTCCCTTGTTCTTCTTCTTCTTTTTCTTCGCACATAATGGCAGAGGAGAAGAGAGTGAAGAGGACGATGGAGCAGTGTTGCTCAAAGCCCGGTGGTTGTCATTTGGGGGTTAGACCTGCAGCTTTCTGTTTGTGTGCAGGTGAAAGTCAGAGTAAGGCATGTGTTTAGTGGACGCTCTCCACGCGAGGCCAACGTACGATGCGTCTGTCAGGGTTGTTGTTGTTGGTGACACTGTTGCTGTCGGATCATGTTATCGTGGCGCTGGAGGAAGTTGTGTGAACAGACAGCTGGGAGGAAGTGGTGGCACAGACCGTCGCGAGGCGGGAGGCTCTGCGGCGCAGGGTGTAAAAACAGATCGGATGATCGGCCTCCCACGTGCCAACCAACAATGAGTGACGCATGCACATGCTCAGGGTTTTATTCTCTGATCCGCCGAGGTGGACTGATCCCGAACCAGCTTGCAGCTGCGTCTCGCAGAGCTTCACGTCCCTGGAAAACGAGCTCCTCAGAGATTGACGTGGCTCAGCTCCACGCTCTAATAAAAGTCTTCAACAATCAGAGTTCGATCTGCCAGTCGAGTTATCACCCACTTTCTCTTGAAGTGAAAACACAGAACACGTCGTGCTCTGTGTTTTCTTGCAACAGGAAATCAGTCCTGCCGTGAACAAACATCCTAACTGAACAAAAGGTGATAAAACGCCCTCGACGTGCACTGCGCTGACACTTATGAACCCTGTCAGCTCATAAACATGACAGCTTAATGCTTCACTTCATTTAAAACTACATATACAATGTAAATATTTCACAGAACAGAAGAAGTGTCTTCATCATCCGAGGACGTAGTTTTTCTACCTGATACTTCCAGCTGTAACTTTCTGTACAGTGTAATGAGAGCTGAGCTCAGCACAGACTGCAGCGTGCAGCTCTGAACGACAGGTGATCTGTGCACGTTTCCCTGCACAGGTTTATGAGCTCTGTCAAGTTTATTAAAGTTTATTAAAGTTTCTTTAAGTTTGTTTAAGTTTCACAGGTGCTGATGTTATAAATGGAGTTCTCTTGACTCTCTGTCTGTGTTAAACCCACAGCTGACCAGCAGCCACATTTAGCAGCACAGAAAATGAATCTGCTTGATTAAAAATATCAAACGCACACAGAGAAGCTTCAGACTTCACGTCTGTCCATTTCCTGCGGTCACACTTCACGTGTGGTTAAAACACGTCGGTCTGTTTCAGTGCTGATGTGCTCGGCCGGTCAGTCGATGAACCGCTGGAGTCTGGAGGAGTTGGTGAAGAGAGACCCGGAGAACTTCCTCATCCTGCTACAACAGATCATCAGGAAGACCAGAGAGGTGAGAGGTCAAAGGTCGCCGGTCAAAGAGAAGATATGCTCCACTGTGTGTGTCCATCTCATCCTGTGTGTTTGTGTGTGTGTTCAGGTTCAGGAGCAGTGTCAGTACGAGCTAGTCACTCCCCTCGCCATCATGTTCTCCTCCACGCTGCTTCAGGTACGAGTCGCCTACATCCAGGTGTGATGAAAACCTGTCAGGTCGTCTCTGTTTGTTGAGGGTTGACTGAGGAGGACGGTTCCTCTGCACAGATTTGAATTCAAACAATCAAACATTAAATCTGCTGATCGCTCATCACTGTGACAGCTGAGCCTGTGACGGCAGCTTTGTGGTTTGGATGACGTGACCGAGGCTGTTTGTCACAAAGAGGACGATGACAGGACGTCACGCTGAGTTAGCTCAGGAAGTTTGTCACATGTGCTGCCTTCATGTCTGTGCTCTGTCTGTGCTCTGTCTGTGCTCTGCCTTCATGTCTGTGCTCTGTCTGTGCTCTGTCTGTACTCTGTCTGTGCTCTGTCTTCATGTCTGTGCTCCGTCTGTGCTCTGTCTGTGCTCTGTCTTCATGTCTGTGCTCTGTCTGTGCTCTGTCTTCATGTCTGTGCTCCGTCTGTGCTCTGTCTGTGCTCTGCCTTCATGTCTGTGCTCTGTCTGTGCTCTGTCTGTGCTCTGTCTTCATGTCTGTGCTCTGTCTTCATGTCTGTGCTCTGTCTTCATGTCTGTGCTCTGTCTGTGCTCTGTCTGTGCTCTGCCTTCATGTCTGTGCTCTGTCTGTGCTCTGTCTGTACTCTGTCTGTGCTCTGTCTTCATGTCTGTGCTCTGTCTGTGCTCTGTCTGTGCTCTGTCTGTGCTCTGTCTTCATGTCTGTGCTCTGTCTGTGCTCTGTCTGTGCTCTGTCTTCATGTCTGTGCTCTGTCTTCATGTCTGTGCTCTGTCTGTGCTCTGTCTTCATGTCTGTGCTCTGTCTGTGCTCTGTCTGTGCTCTGTCTGTGCTCTGTCTTCATGTCTGTGCTCTGTCTTCATGTCTGTGCTCTGTCTGTGCTCTGTCTTCATGTCCGTGCTCTGTCTGTGCTCTGTCTTCATGTCCGTGCTCTGTCTGTGCTCTGTCTGTGCTCTGCCTTCATGTCTGTGCTCTGTCTGTGCTCTGTCTTCATGTCTGTGCTCTGTCTTCATGTCTGTGCTCTGTCTGTGCTCTGTCTGTGCTCTGCCTTCATGTCTGTGCTCTGTCTGTGCTCCGTCTGTGCTCTGTCTGTGCTCTGTCTTCATGTCTGTGCTCTGTCTGTGCTCTGTCCTTATATCTGTGCTCTGTCTGTGCTCTGTCCTTATATCTGTGCTCTGTCTGTGCTCTGTCTTCATGTCTGTGCTCTGTCTTCATGTCTGTGCTCTGTCTGTGCTCTGTCTTCATGTCTGTGCTCTGTCTGTGCTCTGTCTTCATGTCTGTGCTCTGTCTTCATGTCTGTGCTCTGTCTGTGCTCTGTCTTCATGTCTGTGCTCTGTCTGTGCTCTGTCTTCATGTCTGTGCTCTGTCTTCATGTCTCTGCAGACGCCGTACTGTCCTCCTGACGCAGAGCTACTGGAGGAAGCTGTCGAGGTGTTTCGCCACTTCCTCACCTGGCCTGAGCCGTACAGCAGTGTGTGCAGAAACCTGCTCTCCACACTACAGCTGGAGATCAAGGCCCCAGGTAAACACACCTGTGTGTGTGTGTCAACTCTTGTAATTGTGCTCCCTCTAGTGTCAAGTTGGAGAAGTGCATTTAGGATGTGTGAACAGCAGCAATGAGAGAAACATGATAACTTCAAACTGACCTGAGATGATTTGAAGCTTCAACATTTACAAAGAAAAAAAGCCGCCGACAGCACGGTGACGTTTACAGGAAGGGTCAGAACATGCATGAACACATGAACACATGAACCACTGAACGGAGTGATCAAGGTCAGCCCGGCTCCGAGCATGTTGATTTGATGGTCTGCTCCCTGAGACAGTCTGAAGTCTTTTCTATAGATTTTATTTGTCAGCAGATCAGAGCAGTTACAGCGGTGAACACTGTGATCTATGAGCAGAGTCCACGTGATGTCCTAAACGCTGCAACGCTTCATCCACAGGGATCTCCTTCCAGAGGCTGGTGAGAGAAGAGCAGGGCCTGATCACCTCCAAGCACAGCTCCAAGACCATGTAAGACCACCCAGAGCACGGGCTACTTTCTACAGGGGGGATAACTTCACAGCTTCTTTGCACCTTCTGCTTCATACACGTCACACTGCCTGATCTCATACTTTGAGAAGAAACCCGCCGTCTTGTTTACATCTCCTCTTGACGCCGCCTGTCTGATATCTGCAGGACTGTGCTGCTGATGAACCCGAGCGAGGTGCCCGCTGACTTTCTCTCTGTGGCCGAGCAGCTCAGTTGCATTCAGCACTCGCAGAAGGAGACCTACATCACGCTGATCAAGCACGCCTTCCAGTCCACACTAAGCACCAAGTACCCGCTGCACAGCATCCACAGAGTCCTGCAGGTAAGCGCTCGAGGCGAGGTTCAGAGAGGTGAATGCACACCATAATGTGTGTACCGTTATTAGACCGTATCATGAACTTTCTCTGCAGGCGAAAACAGTGAATGAACTCGGGGAGATCTTCTCCAACGTCAGCGACGTCTTAGAGGCGGCCGCCGCCATGAGCGACCCCCTGAAGGGCCGCAGTCACGTGATCCAGGAGCTGGAGCGACTGAGGGCGACGATGAGGATCCCGGCATCCAATGGAAGGAAGTCTGATGGTGAGTTTTCATCAGCTGAGGGAGAGGAGGATGCTGGGAGGGGATGGCGTGATGATCATTCAGTTTGTTTTGCTCTTTCAGGAATGCTACAAACTCTACCGCTCCCGACGGCCAAGTGTTACATGTTTCACTGGGAAAAAGACAACTTTGGTAAGACACCTTTCATCGTCTACGTTATCGATTCTTAAAACCCTGATTTCAGAAAAGTTGGGACAAATCTAATTCAGCCCGGGCAGTCCACTTCCCGTCAGTCCGCCTCAGATGTCCTGGTTTCATCTGTAGATCAGGGATGAACTGTGTCAACTTTGTCCAGTTTTTGGAATCAGGGAATTCTCCTTCTGCTTCAACCTTTAAAAATGATTCCTAATGGTACATCTTGATTCCTGCAGATGTTCTGAACACCCTTTTGGAGCACGACCCTGATGACCTCACTACTAACGGGCAGGCTGAGGTGGAAGACCTGGATGATGATGATGATGATGATGATGATGATGATGATGACAACAGGGAGGAGGTTGATGGAGAAGATGAGGCGGAGGAAGATGACAAAGAAGATGAGGAACACGGAGTCGACTTGCCTTCGATGTCTATCATCTCTAACGGCTGCAGCACCAACCATCGTGCTTCCACCTTCTCCACCATTTCCACCCTGTCCACCGCCTCCAAAGACTCCATGTTCTCCACCTTGTCGGTGGCCTCGGAGTCCTACGCTCCGTCCCTCTTCTCCGTCACCTCTGGAGTTGATAGTGACTACTTTGAAGACTCTGACGACTACATCTGCTCCTCGCCTGTCGCTGGGAAATGTTCACCAAAGTCTGTCAACAAGCGTCTCAGCCAGCACCTGTACCGTCTCTTCATCAAGAGCCCTCGCTCGCTGTCCCGGGCCAAAAGTTTAGGAAACACTGAATCAAAAGACCTCTTAGTGGTGCGAGAGAAGCGCTCCAACTCTCTACCACAGCAGGTCAAGCTACGTAGTCACGAGCCGCTACTCCATCACCCGCAAAGTCAAACCCTGAGACACGTCTGCTTCCGAAGGAGGCCGATTCTCAGCAGCGATGAGGACAGTAAGAACACAACGCTGAGGGTGGTGGTGTTCGGGGCCGATCACGTGGCAGGGAAGGTGGCTCGGGCCTACAACAGCCTGAGGAGGAAGGAGAGTGCGTGTCCACGTCTCAGCCGGGCCTTCAAGCTTCAGTTCTACTTTGTGCCTGTGAAGAGAGACTCGGCCGGAGGACCGGGCAGTCTGAAGTCTCCTTGTTCTGTGGTTCACGGTCTGAAAGGAGGAGCTCTGGCTGATGTAAGTAGAGAACACTCCAACCAAGAGGAAGAACATCCACCTGTCTGAGAATGAAATGGTCTGGTTGTAATGACGTCTTGTTTAAACAGGATCTTCACCTCAGGGGCAAAGGGGACAGTACGAACGACATCGCCCACCTCCTTGGTATGTTGGATCCTTGGTACGAAAGAAACACCCTCAGCCTGCTGAACCTGCCCGCCAACGTCGTCTGCCAGGTACGGCTGAAATCAAACCAGAGCTAAGCTAATCCACTCCATCTGTCTCTTCAATGAGTCAGGTGCACCCGACAAACCTCTCCAGTTTCCTCACAGGAAATAAACATAGACGTAGCTAACGTTAGCTCAGTTTGGTAGCTGCTGTTAGCTCACTTCTGGAGCCAGCCTCAGGTGGATGTTAGAGGAACTGCAGGTTTTTGGTACTTCCTGTGTCGGCTTCACTGCAGTGTCTTCACGTCTGACTCCCTGTGCGAGCACGCCGTGATGTTCGTTTGTTTTGTTCTGCAGCAAACCTCAAAGACGGAGTCGGAGTCATACGACAGTTCGTACGAGCAGCGTCTGCCCATCCTGGCCGACCTGGTCCTGTACTACTGCCGCTACGCAGCCCGGCCGGCTCTGATCCAGCTGTATCAGGCTGAGGTCAGACACACCTTTACGCAAACACACACACTATTATAATACACATCTAGAACCAGTCTGACACCGTCCGGGCCTTCATAACAAACTGACTGACGGAGGATCTTTCCTGTTGTAGTTGATGTTGGCTTGTGGAGAGAGGAGGACTGAGGTGTTCGTCCACTCGCTGGAGCTGGGTCACACCGCAGGAACACGAGCCATCAAGGCCATGGGTGAGTGTGACACACACACACACACACCAAACACACTCACATAGCAACCATCCCACAGTTTTCCATGCAGTGAAATGCATCATCGGTTTTTATGAGGTCTGCATTTGCGGTAGAGGAACATCTGCTATTTCAATGTCATGATTCAGTCAACTTCTACTTTTTTTGGTTTCACTCGTCGTCACCACTTGCACTTCTGAGTTTTAATTCCCTTTGAGAAGTTAAAATTCAGGTGAAGCTGTTTATGCTTCGTGACCGGAAGTTCCTGTAAAATCACTCAAACTGTAAAGAAGTGAACTGTCTGTGGACTCTCAGTCTGAATGAACTTCTGGATTTCACCGTCTACAATCCAGAATCTCGTTCAAAGATTCAGAGAATCAGAGAAATCTCTGCATGCGAGGCCCAAAACCAGCACTGAGTGTCCGTGACCTCCGACCCATCAGGCAGCAGCACCTACAGATGAAGTTCATTGAATCTTTCTGACGTCTGACTTTCTTTCTTCAGGTGCTGCCAGTAAACGGTTTGGTATTGACGGTGACCGGGAAGCGGTGCCTCTCATGTTGGAGGTGGTGTACAACAGGGTGAGACTTAATTTGTACAGACTCGTGTCGCTGCAGAAACTTTCCTAAATAAACCATTGACCTAGCAGAAAAGCATGTGTGACAGCATAAAGCTAAACATCAGTTTAAGGTCACTTCAGCACACGCAGGAAATGATTTTGCAACAAAATACAAAGTCAGCTGAACATGTTCCGACAAAGACAGAGCTTTCACTTCTGTGATGTACACACTGCCAAACATCTACGTTCCTTTAGACGCCCTCAGTTCGAAACATTCGTCTCCACTTCGCTGCAAACATCACTGGTTGTGTTCTGTTGGTCTTCTTCTTCTTCAGGTGGTGATCAGTGGCAGAAGTCAGTGGAAGAGAGAAACCAAAGTCTGCACTTCAGTAAATTTAACCAAAGCATGCAAGAACCCGGAGGACCTCGGTACGTTAACACGCGACAGGCTGACACGTGAAGATTCAACATGACTGATAAACGAGTGACTTTATAGTGAATCTGTATGAACGTGATGCTGGAAACGTTTAAACCCTGTTTCTCAGATCAGATTCTCTTCAGATGGGTATTTTTCCGCTGGCCTCAGACCGCCCTGGTCGAACCTCTTCTGAAGTGAAACAGTTTAGATGTTTCACTTCTTAATAATTACAGACCAGCGAGACCATCATGACATGGTCTTCTAATCAGATTCAAAGAAAGCTCATTAGCTAATTGTAAATGGGGAGTTCTCTCTGTTAGTCGTGTCTGTTGACAGTGTATTGATCAGTGATCTGTGTCCGTCAGACTCAAAGATGGAGTGCCTGCAGCTGA
>CM041719.1:785000-790000 GCA_023373845.1 Nibea coibor | reverse complement strand
ACACGAGTCCGATCACGGAGCGCGCTCTGATTGAAGCCATGCTCTCTGTTCTGTCTGTTTGGACGCTGGTCTTCCTCCCGCTTTCCTTGTTTTGGATCCCGGCTTCCTGGTACCGCTCCGGGGTCGGGTGGGTCTGGTCTCTGGGCGCTGTTAGATCCTCAGAGATGATCACCATTAAAACCAGCTCTGTAATCTCTAAATCAAACTGGGTGAGGCTGAGAAAACAGCGCTTTAGACAATCAGTCTATTCTCAAGCAGCAGGAAACAAACACTTCTCATAATTTAGAGTAAATTTAGTCCGTGACGCGTTATCGTGGCGTCTGCTGCGGTGGTGAGCTTATCACCAGGCCGTGTGAGCACGGTGTCACTCGGTGTCAGCGAGCTGATGCAGCCGAAGCTTCAGAACATAAGTAATGTAGTAACAGTAACAGTTCAGCTGTGCAGTTTATCTGTTTAAGTCGCGTCAACCCACCGACTCTTCGGGGAACTCTCCCCCAGAAAACAGCCTCGGTTTGGGCAGTGAGAGCCGGGTCAGTCCCTCTGTCCGGGTCAGGATCTCCTTCACAGCACGACCAGCGTCAGCTTCCAGAAGATCGTTTTTAGATTTTCAGGGTAAACCGGGTGGAAACTAAAACTATACACAACACAAAGATCAGGACTTTATCCGACGTGTTTTGTGGTTTGTTTGACAGCTAACATCGTGAGTGTTGCTTCAGAGGTTTCTCAGTGTATCTGGATCCTCTCCTCAGTGGTCCGGTCCAGTCTCAGAAAGAAACATCATCATCCACGTCAGAGTCGCTGCTGTGAGGCCGGTCCAGAGCAGAATTATTATTTCTTATTATTTTAAGGTAGCTTGTTTGAAGTAACTCTGATAACGTGAAGTTTCTGTTAGTTTGTTTACACTGAGCTTAACATAGGGACTTATGGACTCACTTCTGGAGCCAGCCTCGAGTGGACGTTTGAAGAACTGCAGCTTGTGGCACGTCCCGTGTTGCTGGGTTGGTGTTTGACGTGGATCTGCTTGGTGTTTTGTTAAAGTCAGATGTGCAGTCATGTGACCTTTCCAAGCAAAGACCTTTCAGTCCGGCGGCTCCACTGACATGAGGTTTGGACAGCCAGAAGCGGTCCAGAAGTTCATGCAGGGACGCTCAGGTTTGGTTAGTTTGTTAGTTTGTGGTTTCTCTTACCGACTGGACCAGAAACTCAGCTGAGACAGAGCAGACCTGCGCCGTGCTGTTTCACTGACTTTAAGTCAGTTTACAGCAGCAGTTGGCAGCGAGGGAAGCTCATTCTTTGGGTCACCATCCAGAGAAGGAGCTTCCTCCTTCACGTCTGAGGTGCTTCAACATCCGAGGATGACGTGAAGGAGGAAGCTCACTTCAGTGGCGTGTATCTGTGTTTGTCCATGTTTGTTAGCTTCACTCATCATCTTTGTTCACATGTCTTCGTCCTGACTCTGCAGTACTGGACCTGTGTCAGCTCTGTAAACATGACTCATCATTTTATACATCAGCCTTTCCCAAAGCTTTTTAAAAACAGCATTTTTTCCACATGCTGACACGCAGACAGCCGCAGACTCTGGAAGACAGACGCCGCCCTGCGACGACCATGAAAACAGGTGCTGGCAGTCTTCGTCGTGTCTGAGGCTATTTCTTACTGCGTGGGTCTGTTTGTGTTGCTGTTTGTGTCTATGTGTCGCGCTCGGTACATCCTGTGCTTGCAGTCGGATCACTTCACACTCTGACCTCATGGTGAAAGTTCCCTGCCCCCGCACAAGGCTGAAGCCTCCGATCGGACCGGGCTGGCCACAGGAATCCTCACGTCTGGAAACAATGTTTGTTTTTCTGCTCGCGTCAGAATATTCAGAATATTTGCCTGAAGGTTTCTTGGAAACTAAAGCTGACACCTTCTTTTTTAGTTTGAGTGAAAATAATTCATTCACACACTCGTCTGCAGCTGTCTCCGAGGCAACAAAGCAGTCTTTGTTGGATGTTTTTATCCTCCAGAAGAAAGGATTAAGAAGTGTCCCATCATCCATAAATCATTTATTCCAAAACACTGATGGAAATATCTGCAGGATATCCTGTGAGGCTGGAACAGAGACGCTCTGTTTTTCTGCACAATTATTCTAATTCACCTCCACCAGTGAGGTCACAGCACGCCGTCCAAGGCATACATGCATCGACGTGAACGCGTGCCGTGACGGGCCGTCTAGTTTATGTTTAAATTCACATGAAACAGGAAGTAGAGACTGTTTACTTCCTCATTTTGTTTCCTGTCAGAGAGGGTCGTGGATGTTGATTGTGGTTTGTTGTAGCCGATAGCAATGCATTGCATCTAGCGCTGTGAGCTAGCATCAGCGTCTACCTCCCAGTGACCGAAAAGAACCTCTGAACCGGCAGTGTCCAGTCTAACAGTGAACACAGCAACAGAACCTCTGAACCAGCAGTGTCCAGTCTAACAGTGAACACAGCAACAGAACCTCTGAACCGGCAGTGTCCAGTCTAACAGTGAACACAGCAACAGAACCTCTGAACCGGCAGTGTCCAGTCTAACAGTGAACACAGCAACAGAACCTCTGAACCGGCAGTGTCCAGTCTAACAGTGAACACAGCAACAGAACCTCTGAACCAGCAGGGTCCAGTCTAACAGTGAACACAGCAACAGAACCTCTGAACCGGCAGTGTCCAGTCTAACAGTGAACACAGCAACAGAACCTCTGAACCGGCAGTGTCCAGTCTAACAGTGAACACAGCAACAGAACCTCTGAACCAGCAGGGTCCAGTCTAACAGTGAACACAGCAACAGAACCTCTGAACCAGCAGGGTCCAGTCTAACAGTGAACACAGCAACAGAACCTCAGAACCAGCAGGGTCCAGTCTAACAGTGAACACAGCAACCGAACCTCAGAACCAGCAGTGTCCAGTCTAACAGTGAACACAGCAACAGAACCTCTGAACCAGCAGGGTCCAGTCTAACAGTGAACACAGCAACAGAACCTCAGAACCAGCAGTGTCCAGTCTAACAGTGAACACAGCAACAGAACCTCAGCAGCCCTCACAGTCATTCAAACTGAATCAAACAGGAAGCACTCCGCTCCGGCAACGTCAGAAGAGAGAAAGCGTTTGATTGGAGGTTTAAATTAGGACACACCCCTGTACTGAGTGCAGGATGACATCATCAACATTTTTTTCTGGTTCATCAGGAAATTACAAACTCCTGAAGAACACCTGAAGACACTGAAGAACACCTGAAGACACTGTGAGTCAGTGTTGGACAGACAGAGGACAGACTGTCTCATCCTCACCTGACCCCTGATAGACCACACACGCTGTTGGGAAACCCCTTCATATCTCAGCCTCTTCCTATCTTTCTCTTTCTTCCTCTTTCCTGATGGATTTAACACACCGTCCATAACGCCATAAACCACCTCCACCCTCTGCCCCACCCTCCCGGCCTGTGATTGGACGTTATATTTACAGCAGCTCTTCCTATCAGCTGATTCATCTGTTTTTTGTTTTTTTATTTATGGCATTATTGTGAACAATGTTGTTGCAGTGTGTGTGAGGAGGAAATAATCTCACACACACACACACACACACACACACACACACCGGTCCAGGAGGACTTCCTCACATTGTCCAGCATGTTGATGCAGGAAATCACTTTGATTGATTTCCTCTGTTTGTCGATGATGATGTCTGAATGTTTACAGAACATTCAAACAACGTCCAAAGTTCTGAAATATCAAAACTTAAAGTCAAACATGTTCAGGTCTCTACAGAACACAGTGCAGTTTGTTAAAGTGTGTCATGTTCCTGTAATGGCTCTTAACCACAATCATATTTATAATTATTATTATTATTTTCACATGTGCTGTTTTACTGTTAACGCACTATAAAATATTATTTACAGAAGAATTACTTTTAATGGCTGAATTTCATTTTTCAAGTCAACTTTATTATCAACGCTGCCACGTGTACGATCACGTGTCCGTCACATCGCTTTATTTAGGGCCAATATATTTGAATATATTTGAAGCATTTTAATGGCTACGTTTGAACTTATGTAAATCAATGTTTGTAAACAGCGAATATATATATATATATATCTCCACCCAGCACCGAGCCTTCACAGCGGCCCTCGTCCCCAAACACACCTGTGACTGTACTGACCTCCATCATTCAGATCTCACAGAGTGTGTGTGTGTATGTGTGTCAGGACGTGTGGTGGTGTTGGTCTCTGTGTGCAGACTCCGGCCGCACTGTCCTCTGTTGGGGATTTCCAATCATGCACTTACAAAAACCCCTCCGCCCTCCACCCTCCACCCTGCCCTGCACCACCCCAGCAGCAGCCCCCTCTCTCGTGCTCTGTGAACACACTTCCACGCGGCGCTGTCAGGTCCTTCCTGTTTTCTGAGCTGACTGCCGCGCGCCTGAACGGAAACTCTTCTTCTGTCCGGCTCGTATTGTTCAGCTGCTCGCCGTGGTGATGTGTGAGGAAGTGACTGACGTTGAGCTTAAAGAGTGGACAGAGGGGAAGTCTGTTGGTGCTGATGGTGCTGAGCTGTCAGTCAAACATCTGATGGAGCTGTTGGAGTTTCTGCATCGTTTTTTTCCAGCCTGCGTGTTATGAAAGTTGTGAATGATGCTCTGCGTCTGTCTCACTCTCTAAAAGTCTAAATGTGGAGCGCCGTCTGCCCACTCACTCTGACAGGAAGTGATGCGTATGTGTGATCCCACAATGCACCATGCTCTTTCTTTCTCTCACAAAGGTCAAAGACAGAGCTCAGACTGCAGCAGAGTGTGCAGCTCTGCATGCACATGAAGGACTTTTACATGCGTGTGCATGCAGAGTGTTTGTCTGTATGAAACAGGCACCATGTGCAGACAGACAGACAGACAGACAGACAGACAGACAGGCAGGCAGAGAGACGGACAGACAGACAGACAGACAGACAGACAGACAGACAGACAGACAGACAGGAAGACAGGCAGAAC
>CM041719.1:707500-782500 GCA_023373845.1 Nibea coibor | reverse complement strand
AACCCTGCAGAACCTTACAGAACACATAAAGACTTAAAGACCTGAACACACCTGTGTGTGTGTTTTCTGTGAGCTGACGTGTGTTCGTGTGTGTGTGTGTGTGTTTTCTGTGAGCTGACATGTGTTTGTGTGTGTGTTTTCCCTGCAGGCTGAACGTTGGGACTCTCGTAAATGCATCATCCCTCTGCTGCACACACTCATGTACGCCATCATCCAGGTACAGAATGCGCGTCCACGTGCAGCAGACTGTTTGTTGTCTGTGATCAGAGTTTCAGCCTCAAGCAAACACGAGGAAGAGTTTGATTTTATTCCAGGAACAAACAAACTGCATGTGATTTTTCCTCAGTACTCACTGTGTGTGTGTGTGTGTGTGTGTGTGTGTGTGTGTGTTGATATTCCAGACAGCCTACATTCCAGATGAGCTGTACAAACGGGTTTACGACTTCTGCAAGCGGCTCCTGACCTACCCCCATCCTTACTGCACCGTCGGCCTCAGCTACACGAGACAGATGAAGACTGAACGCTCCGTTCCTGGTATGACATGATGATGATGTTTGTTCACCGGCCTGTCGTCATGATGTCATGTCATGACAAACACCAATCACTCAGACAGCTCAAGCAAAACATGAATTATCCATTACTCACATGTTGATGCAAAGAAGACGATGAGTGGAGGACAAACCAGAGATCATCATCCAGGTCAGCAGCAGCAGACCCAGCAGCAGCTAATATTCCTGACTAGTCCAGCAGCAGTCAGCCCAGCTCGGCGTCTGTCTTTCAGCCTTTTATTTCACCAAGCTCTCACCAACCACTAAAAGTCAGTCCCAGATTTTCACAACACCAGCTCTGCATACATTAGCTAAATTCATCTAACATGAGCTAACAGCAGCTAACAGACTGAGCTAACATGAGCTAACAGACTGAGCTAACATGAGCTAACAGCAGCTAACAGACTGAGCTAACATGAGCTAACAGCAGCTGTCAGCAGTTTACTTCACTGTCCATCATAAACTCTGTAAATCACAGAGAGTTGAGGCGGAGCAGCCGGAGGACATCAGAGGGAAAACCAGGAAACATTTTCTCCATAAAATCTGATCCAGTTTCACCAGAACCAGTGAAATAGTTGGTGTGTGTGACTTAGTGCCGTAAAGCGTTACGTACTTCTCCCGACCCGGAGCCCAAAGTTACATAGTGTGAGAACAGACGTACGACTGACAGAGACACCGTTCACCTGATGACGTACGCCAGACACGGTGATGATTTGAATTCACGTTTGCTCCACAGGTCTGATGTACCAGAGGATGCTAACAGCAGAGCAGAGGATAAAGAATGAGCACTATCCCTTTCAGGAGAGGTGAGTCATCAATAAATCATTTATTAATCGTTGATTTTTGTTCCGCTGCGTGTCGTCAAACTTGTTTTTCTGTCTGTCCCTGCAGGGTGTTTGTTCTGGCTGACCCGGACGTCTTCTCTGGTTCTTTGGGCCAAGTCCTGCTGGGCGACATCGAGGCGTCGGGTGCTTCAGGCGGATCCCTCGGCCCTCTCGATCACATGCGCTGCGTGGTCCAGCACTCCCTTCAGGCTGCTTTAGGAGCTGAGCGCTGCCACGGACAGAGACTGGCTCAGGCGCTGAAGGTTGGTGTGGCCGTGCGGCTGTCAGCTCTCTCGCTGTGTTTTGTGGTCGTTGCAGTAAATAAGTGTCTCGAGCTGTCGCTGCTTTATCTGTTCACTGTGTGAGTCAGCTGACCGCGCCATTGTGTTTCACTCTCACTGATGAACTATGTCTGCACTCACAGCATTTTCTTTACTGCCGATAAACGTGCGGTTTAATGTGTATGGAAGTTGCTGCAGATCAGCCTGATGCTCTGTCCACCACGTTAAGACTGAAGACACGAGTGGAGCAAACACAGTCTGAGCCGTCTTAGTTCAGAGGCATGTGGAGCCCATTCATAGCACAGTTAGATGACGCGTCGTGTCGTCTGTGGTTTCTGCTCACTTTCTTTCTGCTGCGTTAAAAATAGTTTGATGGAGTGTCTGCCTTCATACGTGCCATGTGAAACATCCTGAATGAAGTCTTGATGTCTTTGAGCTGCGTGCTGGCAGCCGCCCTAAAGTAACACCTCGACAGGACACACACGCTGACCTCTCACCTGTTTGCTATTAATAAGCGTGTTTACCTTCCCGTGTCCACCCGTGTGTTTGTGTGTTTCCGGGACAGGATGCGGGTCAAGACGTGGAGACATACTTTCAGGAAGTGTTGGCGACTCTGGAGCAGATCGCGGAGGACGGCGGCCGAGGGGAGGGCGGGGCGCTGAGGAGCCGCCTCCAGCAGATATACAGCGAGATCGTCGGAGACGCAGACGTCGGTAAGACACTCAGACGAGACAGAGGCGAGACGGTGATGGATGCAGTCTTGATATTAAAGCACGGAGCTGTTTCCTTTCGAGTCAGTCAGCTGTATATTTATCATTTTCTGGAAGTCCTTTTCTGTGGCATCCACTCGTGTCCACTGTTATCATGTCAGCGACCCGTCCGATGAACCCGCTCCTTCCTCGCTCCAGCTGGGAGCTGCAGGGCGGCGCCAGCAGACAGGAAGCTGTGTGGATGTTTTGTTTTGACTCTTATTGTGACAGTTTTTGGTTTCTTCCTCTCTCTCTTCCTCCATGTGTTTATGTGTGTGTGTGTGTGTGTGTGTGTGTGTGTGTGTATTGCAGAGCCAGTGTCCAGTAGTCCACTGTGCGACTGTCCTCTTCCTAACCCAGAGATGAGCTTCCACCTGTGGACGGAGGACCTGGATATCTGTGAGTGGATGTGGACGTCACACGACCAGAGTCTGCAGCTGCAGCTGGCCTGTGCTAACATTAGCTCCTGTTAACTCCCATTGGGTACCATTAGCTCTGTTAGCTGGCTCCTGATAGCTCCTGTTAGCTCCTGTTAGCCTCTGTAGACTTGAACACTGAACAAGGGATCTGCTGCTTCTCTTTACTTTAACATTAACCTTAGCTCCTGTTAGCTACCTCATGTTAGCTTCCATTAGCTGGCTTCTTTTAACTAGCTCCCGTTAGCTCCCGTTAGCCTCTGTAGACTTGAATACTGAACATGCAATCTGCTGCTTCTCTTTACAGGTACAGTAATATAAGCTCATGTTAGCTTCCATTAGCTCCCTTTAGCACATGTTAGCTCCTGTTAGCTTATTAGCCTTCAGCCAATGATCGCCTGATCTGCTGCTTCTCTTTACGTGAACAGTAATGCTAGCTGCCATTAGCTATCTCATGCTCAGATACACGCTGTATTAAACACACACTCCAAACACGTTAATTCACACCTGTCACGTTTGTGCGTGTGTGTGTGTGTGTGTGTTTCATGTACAATACGTTTTGGACCGGCGCCTTTAAACAGCTGACGATGACACCTCACTCTCTCTCGTCTGACTCGCTGAAACGAATCGATTCAAAGTGGAGCTGTGACAGAGTACACGTACAGTACAGCCTTTATGTTCTCAGCACAGTGAAGGTGTTACTCAGCCTCATGTGACCTTTAAATGAAGAGGTCAGTCCTGTCCTGCCTAACATTTTAATTAAGATTAATGAAGCACTGTGTACTGTGCACAGAGCTGCGTTAACGAGCATTAAATGCTGAAGCATCACAAGGCGAAAGTGATAAATGTACGCGCTGAATAGATTCTTTCATTGCATAACAGCAGTTTACTTCTTCCTTACATACCTCGGGATTTTAGTGACACGGTACTTACGTAATCCAGATTATCCCATAGGTTCACATGTTTTCAGGATGAAACAAACTGAAGACTCCACGAGCTCTCCTCTTCTCCTTTTGAGATGAACTGGGTTCAAAATTTGGGATTCTCCGTGTTTAATTAGTGCAGCCAGTTGGACCAGTGTCTGAGCTAACAGCAGCTAACAACAGCTAACAACAGCTAACAGCAGCTAACAACAGCTAACAGCAGCTAACAACAGCTAACAACAGCTAACAGCAGCTAACAACAGCTAACAACAGCTAACAGCAGCTAAGAGCAGCTAACAACAGCTAACAGCAGCTAACAACAGCTAACAGCAGCTAACAACAGCTAACAACAGCTAACAGCAGCTAACAACAGCTAACAACAGCTAACAACAGCTAAGAGCAGCTAACAACAGCTAACAGCAGCTAACAACAGCTAACAGCAGTTAACAACAGCTAACAGCAGCTAACAGCAGCTAACAACAGCTAACAACAGCTAACAGCAGCTAACAACAGCTAACAACAGCTAACAACAGCTAACAACAGCTAACAGCAGTTAACAACAGCTAACAGCAGCTAACAGCAGCTAACAGACACATTAGACAAGGTGTACTGTCGTCCAGCAGCTTGCCCTGTGGATGAACTGTATGTCTGTAGATGTAGATCTGTGGACTGTCTGTGGTCTGTCTGTGATGATGTTGCTCATGTTGCTGCCTCTGAATCTGCCGACAGGGCGCGAGCTGGCCAAGTGGCTTCGATCCAGCTCCGTGACGGAGCAGTTCTCCCTCAGCCAGGAGCTGGAGGACTTCGAGCTGGGCGAGTCGCCCGGCGACCTGACGCCATCCGACATGGCTCGCTTCTCCGTCATGTCCAACGACAGCGGCATCGAAAGAGACCTGCCTCCCAGTGCTGATCTGTCCTCACTGTCATCTCTGGACTCTGCCAGCATCAGTGCATCATGGGAACAAAGCAAAAGGTAAAGTTCTACATCATGAATGGATGAATTAAGTTAATTAATGAACTACCTTCATTAATTAATAACCTGAGGAAACCTCACCAGGAACCTGGTTTGTTCACCTCATCAGTAAATATTCGTCTTTAATCTGACTTCCCACGCGAGTATTCCAGGTCATCGTCCAGTCTGGAGCAGCTGTGGGTCTTTGCCTAAGTGTAACCTCCTCCTCTTTCCTCAGTGAGCCGGATCCACTGAAGCTGTCCCGACGTGGAGGCATCAAGATGAAGCCATCCGTGAAGGACAGCATGGTGCTGATGCAGGACACGATGGAGGACCACGCGAGCCTTGTGGGAGGAGGAGGAGGAGACGGAAATGGAGGATGGGGAAGAGGAAGAGGGGCGACCCTGCAGAGGCGTGCAGGAAACAGCACCATGCAGAACCCCTTCCCCAAACAGCAGAGACACTTTACTGCCAGGATAGTGGCCATGGGGGACGACCAGGTACTGGGCCGGCTGGCCAAGGCCTACTACTTCTTCAGGTGAGCTCCATAAACTGTGTGTGTGACGTACATTATTACTGACCCTGCAGCAGCACAGACTTCAACAAAGTCAGTCAAAGGCAGGCTTGAGGTTGCCAAGCAACCAGGGTCAGCTGCAGGTCAGAGTAATGAACTGCAGCTGTGCTCTGTCTGTGTGTGAGTGACTGCTGAGAGACACAGAAAGTCTCTAAATGAACCCCCTCCAACTAGTGGACACTAATGCCAAACGGTAGGTGGTATCAAAAAGCCCAAATGACCGTGAGCATCCTCATCTTGTCGACCATGTGAACGCCCAATTTCAGTGTGTGAAGTTAAAACATGTGACCTGGGGAGAGAGAGAAAGAACAGGTGCCCCGTGCTCCTCTCCAGTTTACATGGGAGTAGATGGGGCTGTCGGTGGGTGATCCTGGCGCATCAGTGCGTCTCCCGCCAAAACTAGAAGTCTGACAGCTTCAGCAGTGATATCGCTGCGTAGCCCACCAATTCTCCTACGTTTCTATGTAGAAATTATTTCTGTAGAGTGACATTTGTGGCCACGAGAGCTGTTTGCAAATGTATTTTCTGACAAATGTTTCTCTCCCTCTCCACTCTAGCTCTGGAACATTCTACCTATACACACCCACTGTAAACTCTGGCCTGGTTTTTGGTGATTTTTGGTGAAACTGCACATTTTTATACCTTTTTTTGTGTCTTTGAGACTAAAACTGAGGGAGGAGTATCTCGCTGAAACTCCTGTAATAGGTCAGAATGATCAGCATGGTGAGGGCGTCGGCCATGTAGACGTCATCATCAGTGTCCCTATGAGGCTGAGCACCGACCGAGTGTTAAACTGTTGAATCTGGACTTCTTCTCTTTCAAATGTCAAATGCTGAAACTTAAAACTTTTTTCTGTTGTGTGATTTTCAAAGTGCTCAGTCAGGCGTGTGAACTGACTTTGTGTTTCTCACGAATCTCTGGTTCGTCTTTGCAGGAAAAGGGAAGCACGGAGGCTTTTCCTTACAATAAAAGTCAACCTCCAGTTTTACTACATCCCTGTTTGCAGGGCTCCCACCTCACCTGTCAAGGTAAGCCAACTTCCTCCTGGCGGCATGCCGCTGGCCTGTTATTGTGAGTCACCTCTAAAAACAACTTCAGACTTCAGCGAAGATCAAATTCTAAGGAACAATGACGAGATTCAGTCAGTCTTATCGCAGCCAAACACTTCTCTCTGTCCTGACTGAACATGAACACTGACTGAATATAAAGTGAGGTTTGTTTCTCTTTCATGTTCCCTTTTTTAGGAAAACTTCCATCAGTCCAAGGGGAATCCCTGCGCTCTCGGTTCCTACTTGAGCATGGTGGACCCGTGGTACAACTCCAACATCAGGAGTTTGGGCTGCATGATCCCCAAACTGGCCGAAATGGTACCATGATACTTTTTGTCTTTGTGTCGGAGCGTCGGCACCTCACAGTGTGACATTCAAGTCGCTCTGCTGACAGTCGAAACAGGAAGTTGCATAACATCTTTTGCTGCGAAGAAAATAAATGTTGATTTCGCTGAAACCACAGCAACAGTGCGCTGCCGTGAAAGACGCGTTGACAGCACGCCTGAAACCTCAAACAGGAAACAGTTCAAACAAATGAAGCTCGATGTAATGACACGATGAAGAGTCACGAAATGTTTTTATTTCCTTCAAATAAATTAAGAGTGCCATCCCGCTGTGGTAAATAAGTTCAGCTGTACTCGAGTATTTGTTCTGATTACATTACTTTTATTTCACCAAGCTCTCACCAACCACTTAAAGTCAGATTTACTCTTGTCCAGCGGCTCCTTGCTCACTCGCTCTCTCCTCTTTGCCCTTTTGTTTCCTGCAGCAGCAGACCAACCCGGGCAGGCCCAAAGACCCCTTCGTGTCTGACGTCATCTCCTACTACGTTCGCACCGGCCAGCAGCCAGTCTACTTCACCATCTTCTTTGTTAAGGTAGTATGATATGTTCATGTGGTAGCAGGTGTCTGCTGCTGGGCAGCTTCTCACTTCATGATTTTAATATTTCATCCATCAGATCATTTTCACCAGCGCCACCAAGGATCCCGTGGAAGACGTGTTCCTCACCCATCTAGAAATGGACTTTCCTGAGTTCAGACAGATCTCAGCGTCAGTGCGAGGTGAGCCTGTGAGTATGTGCATCATCTCACATCGTTCCTTTAACAGTATGTAACAACACGCCTGTTCCTCGTTCAGACAAGCAAAGGAAGAGCTCAGCGGAGGTGTGTGGAGCCGTCATCTCCATGATTTACAGGAAGGTGAGTTACTTTTCCAGCTGCAGACAAATGAATCTACCATCGAAGAGTTGCTGAGAAACTTTCGTTTCAGGTGACGTTAAGTGGCCGAGACGTCGACAAAGGAATCTCAGTGAGGACGTCAGGTGCTCAGATCAACGCTATTCCCTCGAATCAAGCAGAAGGTAACGATAAAAACCACAATGATGACACACAGACTCATATTAGCAACAAAAAGAAACAGTTTGAGCTCCAGTCCGCGGCCTGCAGGTCTGGACCTTAGAACGGGGTCCAAACCTGAGGATCAGGTCACAGCAGCTTGTACCTTTTCACGAGGGAAGGACAAACACAAAGAGAATCATTATTATTATAATCATTATTATATTATCATATTTTCAGTCCACAGTTTGAATCATTTTCTTCCTCTGTGTCTCAGATCTGAACTGTTTGACGCTCATGCTGAACGAATCTCCAACAAAAACTAAAAACAGCACCGTGGTGAGTCTTTCAGCCGAGAACGATCCGACGTGTGGAACATAAACTTTTGAAACTTTTGATTTTGATTGTTTTCAAATTGGCAGGATTCAAAGATTCGGACCAACAGCGTGAAGATTCGCAGTCTGGAGAGTCGATCGTTCGTCGTCACGCTGGACAGAGATCGTCGCAGGACGTTCAGAGACGTGCAGAGGTGACACCGTTTGATTTGAGTCTGCACATTTAAAACAAATATCTAATCAGACCTTTAAAGTTTCTGTTCAACCCAAGCTGACTTCACCTCTGTGTTTGTGTCGCAGCATCGAGATCTCGCCCTGTGTCGACCCCGGATACTGCGTCCAGAAGACCATGAGGTCCAAACTCAAGCTGGGAGAGGACAAAGACGCCGGGCTGAGCAAATACATGAGCAAAGGACTTCCTCTGCCCATCAACACGTTCGCCGGCATCATCACCTGACACGACGGAGCTTCCCCGACATCCACGCTGAAGTCCAGATCCACATCTTCACGTCTCTGTACACAAAGAACATTCATGATGTGCAGCGATTCATCCTCGAGAACACTTCATGAAGGTCACAGAGACATCACTGAACTGTTGACATCATCACTGTGATTGGATGTAAAGCTTCAAATGTAACCAATCACTGGACTCTGATTTAAATGTTTTGTTAACGTCCGTCAGCTCTCCCGTCACACTAAAAGTCTGGATGCACCGGCGGCGTGTTTCAGGAGTGTGTGTCCGCTCTGCAGCGTCAGACAGACGGTGAAGAAGAAGAAGCTGTCGCCTGGTCTCGGTCATGACTCGGCCTCGCTTCAGGTGACGATCATGTGACAGGAAATCTGTGAAGTTTTATTGAGTCAGTGTTTCTGCTTCATAGACACACTACCTTTTCCTGCCTCCTCCACACACACACACACACACACCCCTGGTGGGAGATGTTTTCTGGAGCATATTGCTTGAAAACCTCCTGACTCCATCGCAGCCAGTAAAACAGAAGGTTTGTCAAACAAACTAAATGTTTTAGTCGAGGGTGAAATCAGCCGTCCAATCACGTTGATGGGCTGCTCATTGCGATTGGATCCTGACACGTCCATCACACTTCAGTCTGCCCCTCCCTCCCCCTCTGTGCGTTGAATAGAGACCCTTCATTATCTGCAGGCGGAGGGGAGGGGAGGTCTGAAGGAGGCGCGCTGGAACCGTTTTCCCAACATCTCCTGCGGCTCCTTTAACTGGTACGATGGAGTCGACTTTGTCTCCGCAGAGTGATTCAGACAACCGAACATGTGACATAACGTGAGCTGGAAACAAAAGATTGGGTTGATGAAATCTTCCTGAATGTTTCTGGAACGTTCTGGAACCGCACTATGAGCAGACGTGTGTCCGGCGTGCGGCGCAGCGCGTGCAGACCGCTGAACGTGGAGACGCTCGACGTTCAAACGTTTGTCGAGGTGTGAAACTGACGACGACAAACTGACTGTGTTTGCACTAAAACTGTGTGTGATGTAATCTGATTACACGTGTCGTGACACTGTGAGTTACAGAGGGACGTGTGTGTGTGTGTGTGTGTGTGTGTCATGATAAATTTTGCACATTACTTCTCTGTCCTGTCCTGAAGTCGTCGTAATAATAGAAACCATCAAACGTCGTTCTGTCAATAAATAAATGATTTTTTTAACTTTGTGTTTCTTGTTTTTAATCTGATGAAACTGATTCTGACTCCAGATGTTCATAGGCAGCCCAGATGTGACGGGGTCATTCCTCACTGAAGTGTTAATTAGGAAAGGACATCTTTCCTCATGACCTTGTGATACTGACCTTCGAGGTCAAGGAAAAGTGTTTAGGAAAGGACTTAGGAGCTTTAGGAGCTTAACTTTTTGACCATTAGATCGTACCTTATGCTTCTGTCTGACTGACAGGAGGGTGAGGGACCGTTCTCACTGCCTTATGTAATTAGTTTCATTTTTATTCAGAGATTAAAGAAACTGTGACGAGTCCTTCATCAGGAGACGGATGTCTAATGAACAGAGCTGATGTCCACTCATGTCTGTCTCCTCCTTCTTGTTGTTGGTCTCCTTCAGTCATGGTTTGTGAAGTTCATCCACCAGATGATGCTGTTTCCTCACTAACCTTCCTGATCATTGGTTGGTTGGCTGACACGCACGCACACACACACACACACACACACACACCCCTGCTCTCATCACTGAGGACCGGATCATCTCTGCAGGCTGATTTCTGATGATACCTCAGTGAAACACAGACTGAGACTGTGAGAGCCTCCTCTGTAAACCTCTGCATCTGGAAGCAGGAGAAGAAGAGAAGAGGAGCTACAGCGATGGAGAAGAAGCGAGCGTCTCCTCGTCAGTACGGTTCACTGGAGCGCACCGAGCAGACCCGAGACCTCCACAGAGCAGGTTACTGACATTCCTCAGTGTCTACAGACAATCTGATTTTGTTCTAATCTGAGATAATCTGTCATGTTCCTGTCAGAGATCACAGCGTCTGATTTGATTTGATATTCAAGTCTGATCAAATCAAATCAGTGTGGTTCTATTTACAGCACAGACAGCAGCTCTGTAAAAAATCCACAGGTGTGTGTGTGCGACATGACATGTTAACATGTTACGTGACAGGTTGACGTGTTACGTGACAGGTTGACGTGTTACGTGACAGGTTGACGTGTTACAGTGTTACGTGACAGGTTGACGTGTTACAGTGTTACCTGACATGCTGATATGTTACAGTGTTACATGACACGTTGACGTGTTACGGTGTTACGTGACACGCTGAGGTGTTACGGTGTTACGTGACAGGTTGACGTGTTACGGTGTTACGTGACACGTTGACGTGTTACGGTGTTACGTGACACGTTGACGTGTTACGTGACACGTTGACGTGTTACGTGACACGCTGACGTGTTACGGTGTTACGTGACAGGTTGACGTGTTACGGTGTTACGTGACACGTTGACGTGTTACGGTGTTACGTGACACGTTGACGTGTTACGGTGTTACGTGACAGGTTGACGTGTTAGGATGTTACAGAGATGTGCTGATATGTTACAGTGTTACGTGACAGGTTGGCGTGTTACAGTGTTACCTGACACGTTGACATGTTACAGTGTTACGTGACAGGTTGGCGTGTTACAGTGTTACCTGACATGTTGACGTGTTACGGTGTTACGTGACAGGTTGACGTGTTAGGATGTTATGGAGATGTGCTGATATGTTACGGTGTTACGTGACACGTTGACGTGTTACGGTGTTACGTGACAGGTTGACGTGTTACGGTGTTACATGACAGGTTGACGTGTTACGTGACACGTTGATATGTTACGGTGTTACGTGACATGCTGACACATAATGAGTTAAAGTCAGTGTTACTCCTGTACAGATGGTCTGATTATAATTCTGTGAATTCTGCTCATAAAAACATCGAAGTATAACTCATCTTGTCGTGGTAGTGTTAAAACAGAGTGACGGAGTCAAAGACTGAGCTCATGATGACAGGTTTGGATGCAGAGAGGAGGTGAGGTCGAGGAGGAGAGGAGGAGTAGTGATGAGTCATAAGAGGTAGAAGAAGCCGCTCCTGAGAGACTCTGCAGCAGAACACGTTGTCTTAGAACGACATAAGGTTCATTTACAGAATATAAAGAAAATAATCTGAGTACTCTGTAATGTTTCCAACATTCAGAAAGTCTAAAGTACGTCCTTCTCTCTCAGAGGACGACGTGGTGTCCATGGCGGACTCCACCATCACCATGGACAACATCGAGGGGGAGCTTTTTAAGATCGAGAGGATCAGAGACGTCCTGGTCAGGAGGGAGTCGGAGCTCCGATACATGTGAGAGCTTTAACAACATCAACAAGACTAACCACCCAAAGTTAGACGTAGTCTCACAGACAGTCCCCGCAGACTGTCTAAAACCTGGACGTAGTCTCTGTGACGTCCCACAGACTGTCTAAAACCGTCTTTTCTTTTCTCCCATCATGCTCTTGTAGGATGGATGACATTCAGCTGTGTAAGGAAATCACTCGTCTGAAGAAGGAGCTGCACAAACTAGTATCTGTGCCGGGTACAAGTCCTTCAGAGATCCATAGATTTTCATTTCTATGCTGATGACACACAGCTTTACATCACTGTTTTTCTTTGCTGAGCTAAGTATGAATATAGTATTGATCTTCTAATCTTGTGCTGCAGATAACGACAAGTCCAACGAGGACCGGCAGAAAGAAGAAGAACTTCTGCAGCAGATCCACAAGCTGGTCGAGACCCGAGACTTCTTGGTGGACGACGTGGAGTTTGAACGACTCAGGTGTGTTTCTCTGAGTTCAGAGTGTTTCAGATAGAAACGCAGTCAGCAGGAAACGGTCGCTGCTTGGACGTGTCAGTATGTTGTCAGACGGCATCAGACACTGTCAGTGTTGGCAGCTGTGGAAAGGCTCGGGCTGCTGGGAGGAAGCAGAAGAACAACAGTGTGCTGATGGATCACAGCTCGGGCGCTCCTGATAAACGCAGACGTCTCTTTATTTATCCCCAACCGTCTGCAGGTTTGATTTATTTAGTTAGCAGTTAATACGTCTGTGTGCGAACGTCGGAATATGAAGTGTGTCTGAGAGTCTCTTCAACGACGAAGAGCAGCTGCCAGATTTATAAGATTTATCCGTCGAACCTTTTAGAGTAAATCTAATCTCTAACTGTGTTAGCAGCCGGTGAGTGTCTTGGCAAAGCTGGGCTTCCTCTCAGTGTATCCTGGACAGACAGCTCTCTTCTCTCGTCTGCAGGGAGAATGAAGAGGACAAAGAAATGGCAGAATTTTTGATGTCCAAATTCCCGAGAAACACGAAGAAGACGGGTAAGAGAGCTGCAGTGTCACCAAACCATGTTGGTGTTGTTCGTCTTCTCCTCCCGTGTGATCTGTTCTGTCTGCTTCAGGTGTGTCCATCAGACGGATGCCATCACGGGCTCAGCCGACATCTTCTCCCTTCTCCAAGACGGGCCTCACCCTGCTGAAGGAGTGCTGTGGCTTCACGTGCTCCATCATGTAGCCTGGAGCCAAAATGCTGGAGTGGTGGTGGCGTCCCGACTTCGGGCCACCAACCAAACCGGACCTACAGGAGGCGACAGCTTCTCAGCCCAAGACGGATGCAGAAGAACAGGAGAAGATTGTTTTCTCATTTCATTTCTTCATCACACTTCCTGTTTTCATTCCTGACGAACAGTTTCCAGAAGAAACGAGCCGACATGCTGCGTCTGTTTCTCTGGATCGACACGCCTACAGGTTTTATGCGTGCAGACTGAGCTGTGAGTGTCAGCGGCCTCCACGCTGCACGAAATCTTAATGACACGACTCCAATGAAAGTGACATTCATCAGGAGCTCCAAACTGAAAAGGGTTTACCTTTGAGGACAGGTGATGAACTGATGACACTTCTGTGAGTCCTCTGTGTACTTCCTGCTGTAGTTTCAGTTGCACGTAGTGTTGTCTCGTGGCCGACATGAACTTCCTGTAAAGGACGATCACAACATTCTGCTGCTTCTTCATGAACTGTAACCGTGTGAGGCGTTAGTTATTGGTTATTAGTTATAGTTATCACTAGCTGAACATTATGAGTGAATCCATCCTCACAGCAGACTGACGTCAGACTGAACACTGTCAGTGTGGTGTCCATATGTTGAGGTGTCGCTGCAGACTAACCCCGACATGAACGTACACCTGTGCTGCAGCTCTGAGTGGACACAGTCTGTCCTGATGTAAACACGACATCTGTTATAGAAGGTGTTTCCACGTCCTTCACGCTGGGCACAGGGATGGAGCAGATCTCTGTGTTGCCGAGAGGAATGGTCACCATAGCAACCTTGTATACCCCCCACCACCCATATCTTTACAATGAGACAATGAGGAAGGTTAGACGGATCAGAGAGATGAGCCTTCAGAAAGAACATGAAATAATACTGCTGTCAGATCTGTGCTGATTTTTAATTATAGATTAATATTAATTATATGACAGCAGTCAGCCCAGCTCGGCGTCTGTCAGCCTTTTATTTCACTCACCAACCACTAACAGTCAGTCCCAGATCATCTTCTTCTCCTCCTCCCGCGGCGCTCTGAGCTCACAGCCGGGCTAACAGACTGAGCTAACAGCAGCTAACAGACTGAGCTAACAGCAGCTAACAGCAGCTAACAGACTGAGCTAACAGCAGCTAACAGCAGCTAACAGACTGAGCTAACAGCAGCTAACAGACTGAGCTAACATGAGCTAACAGCAGCTAACAGACTGAGCTAACAGCAGCTAACAGACTGAGCTAACAGCAGCTAACAGACTGAGCTAACATGAGCTAACAGCAGCTAACAGACAGAGCTAACAGCAGCTAACAGACTGAGCTAACAGCAGCTAACAGACTGAGCTAACAGCAGCTAACAGCAGCTAACAGACTGAGCTAACAGCAGCTAACAGCAGCTAACAGACAGAGCTAACAGCAGCTAACAGACTGAGCTAACAGCAGCTAACAGACTGAGCTAACAGCAGCTAACAGACTGAGCTAACATGAGCTAACAGCAGCTCCAGCTGTCAGCAGTTTACTTCACTGTCCATCATAAACTCTGTAAATCACAGAGTTGAGGCGGAGCAGCCGGAGGACATCAGAGGGAAAACCAGGAAACATTTCCTCCATAAAATCTGATCCAGTTTCACCAGAATCAGTGAAATAGTTGGTGTGTGTGACTTAGTGCCGTAAAGCGTTACGTACTTCTCCCGACCCGGAGCCCAAAGTTACATAGTGTGAGAACAGACGTACGACTGACAGAGACACCGTTCACCTGATCACAGGTCAGCTGATCACAGGTCAGCTGATCACAGGTCACCTGATCACAGGTCACCTGATCACAGGTCACCTGATCACAGGTCAGCTGATCACAGGTCACCTGATCACAGGTCAGCTGATCACAGGTCACCTGATCACAGGTCACCTGATCACAGGTCAGTGTGACAGATGTCAGATTATCAGAGGACAGTTACAGGATGTTGATTTAAAACGTTTTAATTTTCACAGATGAAACATTTCTCATTGAATTTCTGTCGTCCTCGTGCTCTCATTTACATTTTTTGATGTACAGTGTCAACATAGGGTCACCCGGCAACCAGCGCAGGGGGGTGAGATGAAGTCAGTAAGGCTGAAATAACGTCTGTAGAGAACGGATGTGTTAACATGATCGTCTCGCAGCTCGTCGCCTCGTCTCATGTCACAGTTTTCACATTTGGACTTGAAAACCAGCTGCATGGTGTCACATCCTTTAAAGAGAGGATGAAGTGGTCGAAGAGGAGATGTTCGACCAGTGTTTTCATCTTCAGTGAAAACACTGTGAGTTCCCACAGGGGCAGCGCTCAGTGAACGCAACGTGGAAAAGGGCAGGACTGTCATTCAAACCACATAATCCCTTTCACGTGTGTGTGTGCGTGTGTGTGTGTGTGCGCATGTGTGTGCGTGTGTGTGTGCTGAGGGTGATAACGAGCTGTCACTGCTTTGTTACTATGGTTACGGTGACTCGATGGTCCACCCTCACTTCTTTAATGTTCTCCATTAAAGCTGCAAATGTCACTGATCTTCAGTCTCATTATTTTACTTCCTGTTGTGTTCTGGACTTTAAGGTTTAAGTTTCCTCCCGCCGTGAACTCTCCCTCAGTGAACAGAGCCGGGTCCGTCCCTCTGTGTACTGATGGAGATGATGTGAACTTGATTTCATGTCATAGCAGAGCAGGTCGGCACGCTGACATCTACAAACATCGTGGAAGTTTGAGAAGCAGCCTCATGACTTCGTCATCGTCAAGTATGTGCTGAATTTATCTGTCACATGACTAAAATGCTGCAAACTCTTCCATGTTGCTGCGTAACGAGCTAGCTGTTCATCTCCATCACTAACATCTGATCCAGGATGAACAGCGTCAGCACCAGGTTTACATTTAAAACCAACAGACGTGACAGGATATGAAGTTAGAGCCAGGAAGTCATCAGCTTAGCGCTCTGGGTTTCCCCCTAGTTCAAAAATACACTGAAGCTCCTTAATTAACAAGTCAAGTCACAGCTGGTTGCCTGGCAACCTCACAGCGATTATAAGACTCCAGTCCACACGCTGTGCTCCTGAAGGCTGGATGGATCTGTGGTCACCTATAGCTACACAGACTGTTCCCAACAGCTGACGTCACAGTGCGTGGACGGCTCCGTGTGTCTTTACTGGAAGGTCGCCACGTTCCACTGACTCCAACTTAAAGTCAACGCAGCAGATCAAGCCACCTCCAGTCAGGACTCACTCCCTCCCAGCGAGTCCTCGAAACACTCCCCAAGCATCTCCAACCGAACAATCAAAGGAGTACGATGCTGCAGGTCTGCTGATCTCCTCCAGGTCTGCTGATCTCCTGCAGGTCTGCTGATCTCCTCCAGGTCTGCTGATCTCCTCCAGGTCTGCTGATCTCCTGCAGGTCTGCTGATCTCCTGCAGGTCTGCTGATCTCCTCCAGGTCTGCTGATCTCCTGCAGGTCTGCTGATCTCCTCCAGGTCTGCTGATCTCCTGCAGGTCTGCTGATCTCCTGCAGGTCTGCTGATTCTGATCTGACTCCTCGTCCGCTGTTCATCCACATGATTGGCTGCTGGAGTTCATCCAGGCTGAGGAATCAGACAACCTCACAGTTACTGAGCGTTTCTGTAGCGTTGACAGAACATTCCCTGTCCCTTTAAGAAACACCTGAACAATTCATCACGTGTCGTACCAACACAGGTAAAGGACGTCACATGACCACAGACTGACTGACATCATCAGTTTATTGGCATTCATCAGGTGTCGTAGACCGCAGCAGTCTGACAGACCTCAAATGCACCAAATCAACGTGAAGTTTAGATGTAAAATGTTTCTGAACGTTTACCGTCTGAACAACACTGCAGGAGGACAGGAAGATATGTCACACATCTGGTGTCTATGGGTCGGTTCTGATGGGTCAGGAGGGTTCTGATGGTGTTGATGGTTCTGGAGGGTTCTGATGGTGTTGATGGTTCTGGAGGGTTCTGATGGTGTTGATGGTTCTGGAGGGTTCTGATGGTGTTGATGGTTCTGATGGGTCTGGAGGCGCCTCCACCCCTCCAGTCTCAGCGAACAGAACCTCTCTGGCTCCATCTTGTGGCCGCTCAGAGCAGTCGCAGCTCCGGCTGCAGAGCGGTACCTCGGTCTCAGAGACTCTGGTTCTCCGCCAAGTTGTCTCACACGTCAGTGGGGGAACCTGTACTGCTGCGCGGACGTGTACGGCGCGCGTCAGACGGTTCCCGGATGCACCGAACAGAAACATGGACCGGGTGGTGGTGGAAGTGCCGATCAACAACGGTGAGAAACGTTTCCACCTGCACGTCTCACGCGCCGTTTAACACTTATGTTCACGTCTGAACGACGTCTCGGTTCTTCTCTCGGTTCCTCTGACGCGCAGGTTCGGCTCTGAACGTGCCGTCGGTTCCGTGGCTCGGTCAGCTGTTTGCAGGCTGTCGGCTCTTTGCACTTGTGTCCATCTGTTTAACAGCAGTTCTGCTGCTGGTACCACTTCACTCTCTGCAGCCAGGCCCAGCTGGGCTCGTTGGTTCTGTGCGTAAGAACCTGTAATAACAGCAGACCCAGAACTCATCTGACATGGGTCAGTTTAATACTCCTGTAAGTCTGAGTCCACGAGGCAACGACACCAACAACTATTAAACCAGTCTGTGGAACTGTGTCCACTGTACTCGAGTATTTACTCTGATTACATTAACAGCCAATCATCATCCAGGTCACAGCAGCAGACCCAGCAGCAGCTAATATCACTGACTAGTCCAGCAGCAGTCAGCCCAGCTCGGCGTCTGTCTTTCAGCCTTTTATTTCACCAAGCTCTCACCAACCACTAAAAGTCAGTCCCAGATTTACTCTTGTCCGGCGGCTTCTTGCTCGCTCACTCTCTCCTTTTCTCTTCTTAGCTTCCTCCGTCAGCGTCCTCTTCACTCTCTGCTCCTCTGCCATCATGTGCAGCTAACAGCAGCTAACAGACTGAGCTAACAGCAGCTAACAGACTGAGCTAACATGAGCTAACAGCAGCTAACAGACTGAGCTAACATGAGCTAACAGCAGCTAACAGACTGAGCTAACATGAGCTAACAGCAGCTAACAGACTGAGCTAACATGAGCTAACAGCAGCTCCAGCTGTCAGCAGTTTACTTCACTGTCCATCATAAACTCTGTAAATCACAGAGAGTTGAGGCGGAGCAGCCGGAGGACATCAGAGGGAAAACCAGGAAACATTTTCTCCATAAAATCTGATCCAGTTTCACCAGAATCAGTGAAATAGTTGGTGTGTGTGTGTGACCGGACCCTCTGTGTGAACATATATTTCTGAGCTTCAGGGTTTTCCCTCGCCGGTCCTTCCTCGACTCCACGAAAGCGGCAGGTGCGTTTTTCAGCGCGGCATGACATCATCCTTCTGCGGGAGGTCATCGCCCAGAACCCGTTCGCCTCCAAAGAGCCAGGTGAGTCCCGCCTGTCCTCCCTGACACTCTGAAACCTGCTCTTCATGTGTGCTTATCGTTCTTTTATGCACTCAGGACGGATCTGGGCTCGCGTGGGTGAGATTATTACTGCGGCGCTCCAGGATGAGAACTTCGAGGTGGATGCCCGGAGGTGTCGGGAGAGGACCATGCTGCTGCTAGACTACTACAAGAAGCAGGACTTCCCCAGTCTGCGCAGGCCAGTTCACAGCACGTTCAAAGCAAACTCTGTCTCCTGAAGAAGTGATGTACAAACGCTGTGTTTGTCTTTAGGTTCGGGACGGAGCGGCTGTACGCACAAAAGGAGGATCTGCTCCACGAGGTTTTGGAGCTGGAGGCTGAGAAGGGACTCATTGCCAGCGGGGAGAGTACCAAGTACCAGGTACGGGCGTGTTCATGTGGACCACTGAGCCGTTCATACCCGACCACCTGTTTATTAAACCTCACTGAGATTCTGAATATCTCTGTTCTGGATTCAGCTGAAGCTGAAAAGGATTTACAGTCATTGTTTCTTTCAGTCTTATAAACTGTTTTGGAGTCCTGGTTGTATTTCTGTTTCTTCTGCCTCTGTTGGTGATGGTTTATTTGAAGAACTGAAAAAAAGAAAACTGACACTTCCCTTTCCTCCTCGTTCTCCTCTGCTCTGATTGGTTCTGCTGTCACTCATGAGTCACATGTTCTTTGTTCTCATTGGTCGTAGAAGCGAGGGTTAATGTTGCCTTCATCTTTCTCAGGAGGATGAACTGAGGAAGCGAGCCATCGCAGAGCTAACTCTACCAGAACAGGACAAACCCAACATCACAATCACACAAACACCTGCTGCAGGTGAGAACTGAGCCCGGGCAGGTGAAGTGGTCCTGGGCTGCTTTGGGGGGCTGACTGGATGGTTTCACAGTCCAAACCCGCTGTGACTCTGGATTGCCCGCAGGTGTCGATGGTTGTTTGTTTGATAAACCTGTGTTAGCAGTGTTAGCTGGGAAGTCGCTGCCAGAAATTTAGCGTGATTTTATAACTCCTCATCTCGTACGACATGAATAACTAACTCCAGGCATTGTTGTTAATAACTCGTAGGTTTGTGTTGGCAGCAGGTTGTTGATATTAACTGACTGATGACGACTTCATTGGTGCAAAGGTTGAACATCCAAAATCCTTTAAGGATTCACAGAGTGGATCCGAGTGTTTCCAGCTCGAAGAACGGACTGTGATGGAGTGTGACTGAAGAGTCTGTGTAATAAAGTACCTGTGCGTTCATTACTGTCAGCAGAACCCGAAGAAGACCGCGAGGAAATGGCCGAGCTTTCGGCGCCCATGGCCAAGCGGCCCTGCCAGTGCTGCTGCCAGACCTACTCCGAGATCCTCAGCTTCCTGGAGAAACGCTCGGAGGCGGAGCAGCGACTGCGAGAGGAGGAGCTCGCGCTGCGCCGGGAGGAGCTGGAGATCCAACGGAGTAAGATTTTCAGACGGGATTAAAGCCAGAACATTAAAGGTCCAGTGTGTCAGATTTAGGTGGATCTATTAGCAGAATATGATGTAATATGTGTGAGAAGCTATGAATATTACATCTGACACACTGGACCTTCAAGTCAAGAACAATGTGCCGATTGTTCTGCTGCACTCACAGGTTCGATCTCCCGTCTGTGTTTTTGAACTCGCAGGTAAGATCGCTCTGGAGAGGGAACGTCTGGGAGCTGAGAGGAAAGAGCGGGAACGGAGGTTTGAGCTGGAGAGCCAAGAGAGGCAGGTCATCCTGGACCTGCTGAAGGAGAAGGTGCTGAAGGTGTGACAGGTGGGTCACCTCCACCTTAGAGCATGAGATACACAGAATGAAACAGGAAGTGAGAAGATGAGCAGCGGTTGGTTGTTCAGTGTAAAGATTTGAAACGCAGCGATGTAGAAGAGGCGAGCGTGTCTGCAGTCAGCATCCAGATTTAAACGCTGCACTTCCCACTGAGTCACCTGTTGAATGGAATGCTTTACAGGGCGCGGCGTTGCCAGGTGTGGCAGACAGCGAACAGGTGCGTGTCAGGTGAATGAATGCATTCCTGATGTGACAGCAGCAGCATGTTGTTCACTGTGAGTGTGAAGCTGCAGACGTTTAACTACGGAGCAGCTGCAGCTTGTAGCATTGACACATTCATGACGTCAGACCATGACAGGTGAACACAGGTGATGATCTGCAGTCACAACATTTAGTGGAAAAATGAATAAGGTCAGGACAAGAACCAAACTGTGATGGCTCGACAACGGGTCAGAACATCTCCAGCTCTTGTGTGGTCATCAGTGGTCAGTGCTGATCAAACCTGGTCCAAGGAAACAGCAACAAGGTCATGATACACCTGGCTGGCCGTGTGGTCCGGTACTGTAGTTCAGACTGCTGAAGAAGTTCATGCTGGTTCTGATAGAAAGCTGGCAGAACATCGCAGACTGGTCAGGGTGTCCATGCTGACCCATCCACTGCTCAAAGACCCACCGTGACCATCAGAACTGGACCACGGAGCCATGGTGCTCCGATGTGCTGATGGTGTTGCTTACCTGGGGAACACCTGGCACCAGGATGCATTATGGGGAGAAGGCAGCTTTGGTTGAGGTTCTGCTGGGAGTCCTTGGACCATGGTCAAACAGGTCTCTTTCAGCAGGATAATGCGCCCTGCCAGGAATGTTTGAGGAACACAGTGACGAGTTCATCTGAGCATGTGTGGGGCGATCCCACACCTCGCAGCCCAAAGGATCTGCTGCTAACACCTGGGAGCCTTCAGAGGTGTGAGGAGGATGGACGTAACATTTGACAGGTGTGCCTGATGTTCTGGCTGATGGCTGCATTTCCATGGACCCACTGTGCAGTGACTGACAGCACTTTGTTCACTGCAAACAATAAAAGCCATTAAGTGTGAGTGAAATGTTTTTTATCTGAAAGTTGGCTGAGCTGATCGAGTCATCGTATGTTATTAATCCGACTTATGTCGACTTCCTTTATTATTAATATTACATAAACACGTAACAGCAGCACTTTTTCTCTGCTCATGTTTTATTACGGCCCTTTTATCACACTGTACTCTTCACATACTTTATATTAAAAACACTGTTTTTCATAAGCAAGTGAAGAATGTTTGTTCATTATTATGTTCATGTTCATTATTTCTATTCTGAAAATAAATTAAATATAAATTGTGAGTTTGTGTCATTTAACACAAAGTGTGACTGCATGGTTAGCTCAGTTTGAAACGAGGCCGTTTATTACACGTGGACCTCACTCATTTTGTCACTCACAGACTGTCTAAAACCTGGACGTAGTCTCTGTGACGTCCTCACAGACTGTATAAAACCTGGACGTAGTCTCTGTGACGTCCCCACAGACTGTCTAAAACCTGGACGTAGTCTCTGTGACGTCCTCACAGACTGTCTAAAACCTGGACGTAGTCTCTGTGACGTCCCCACAGACTGTATAAAACCTGGACGTAGTCTCTGTGACATCCTCACAGACTGTCTAAAACCTGGACGTAGTCTCTGTGACGTCCTACAGACTGTCTAAAAACTGGACGTAGTCTCTGTGACGTCCCCGCAGACTGTCTAAAACCTGGACGTAGTCTCTGTGACGTCCTACAGACTGTCTAAAACCTGGACGTAGTCTCTGTGACGTCCCCGCAGACTGTATAAAACCTGGACGTAGTCTCTGTGACGTCCTCACAGACTGTCTAAAACCTGGACGTAGTCTCTGTGACGTCCCCGCAGACTGTATAAAACCTGGACGTAGTCTCTGTGACGTCCCCGCAGACTGTCTAAAACCTGGACGTAGTCTCTGTGACGTCCTACAGACTGTCTAAAACCTGGACGTAGTCTCTGTGACGTCCTACAGACTGTCTAAAACCTGGACGTAGTCTCTGTGACGTCCTACAGACTGTCTAAAACCTGGACGTAGTCTCTGAGACGTCCTCACAGACTGTCTAAAACCTGGACGTAGTCTCTGTGACATCCCCACAGACTGTCTAAAACCTGGACGTAGTCTCTGTGACGTCCTACAGACTGTCTAAAACCTGGACGTAGTCTCTGTGACGTCCTACAGACTGTATAAAACCTGGACGTAGTCTCTGTGACGTCCTCACAGACTGTCTAAAACCTGGACGTAGTCTCAGTGACGTCCCCGCAGACTGTCTAAAACCTGGACGTAGTCTCTGTGACGTCCCCGCAGACTGTATAAAACCTGGACGTAGTCTCTGTGACGTCCCCGCAGACTGTCTAAAACCTGGACGTAGTCTCTGTGACGTCCTACAGACTGTCTAAAACCTGGACGTAGTCTCTGTGACGTCCTACAGACTGTCTAAAACCTGGACGTAGTCTCTGAGACGTCCTCACAGACTGTCTAAAACCTGGACGTAGTCTCTGTGACGTCCCCACAGACTGTATAAAACCTGGACGTAGTCTCTGTGACATCCTCACAGACTGTCTAAAACCTGGACGTAGTCTCTGTGACGTCCTCACAGACTGTCTAAAACCTGGACGTAGTCTCTGTGACATCTTCCACAGACTGTCTAAAACCTGGACGTAGTCTCTGTGACGTCCCCACAGACTGTATAAAACCTGGACGTAGTCTCTGTGACGTCCTCACAGACTGTCTAAAACCTGGACGTAGTCTCTGTGACGTCCTACAGACTGTCTAAAACCTGGACGTAGTCTCTGTGACGTCCCCACAGACTGTATAAAACCTGGACGTAGTCTCTGTGACATCCTCACAGACTGTCTAAAACCTGGACGTAGTCTCTGTGACATCTTCCACAGACTGTCTAAAACCTGGACGTAGTCTCTGTGACGTCCCCACAGACTGTATAAAACCTGGACGTAGTCTCTGTGACGTCCTCACAGACTGTATAAAACCTGGAAGTAGTCTCTGAGACGTCCTCACAGACTGTCTAAAACCTGGACGTAGTCTCTGAGACGTCCTACAGACTGTCTAAAACCTGGACGTAGTCTCTGAGACGTCCTACAGACTGTCTAAAACCTGGACGTAGTCTCTGAGACGTCCTACAGACTGTCTAAAACCTGGACGTAGTCTCTGAGATGTCCTCACAGATTGTGTGAGAGATATTAGATTAAGATTATATAATGTAAACAGAGGGTAATAAATCTGACACAGTGGATCTTTAAGAATTATTTATTAATATTATTTTTATTATTATTATTTTATTTTTATTTTTCTCTTATTTTTATCTAACAAAATCAACTTTCATCACTTTTTTTTTGGTCGTTTCGCTTTAAGAACACGTCATACAAATCCCGCAGCCTTGATTGGTCCGAATCAAACCGCACACGCCCTCTACTGTTTCGATCTGGTCTCTGATTGGTTTTCTCCGACGTCACTCCCTCTTTTCATTCACCCAATGAACGTGTGCTCGTGGCGTGTTTTTTTCCCGCTGTGGCCGCGTTGATCCAAAGTTTTCGGTGAGTTCGGTGAGTTCGGTGAGCGGACGGTACCGGCGGAGTTCTGAAGTTTGGGTCACGTCACTTCGTGTTCGCGCTCCCGTTCCGTGAAGCCCGCCGTGTTGTGGACCCCGCTGACCCCGCATGGACACGCACAGCTCGGCTCTCCGTGTGCTCTCGGTGGGCTGGTAGAACCGGCTGGTTCGTGTGGTTCCGCTCGCTTGTCGCCATTGTTCCGGTACAAAGCGTCACTTTAACATGAGCGCGCGTGGAGGACCCGTTTAACCCACGCGCGTGTTCAGGTGTGCGTTTGTTTTGGACCCCGCTTCCTGCCGCAGGCTAACAGATACCCGGTGACTCCGCCCACAGAAACATGCCCATCCGGCGCTTCGGGGGTCACAGGTCTCTGGTGTCTCACGCTCCGAAGCTGTCTTACGGTTACACCAAGATGAACGTCTCACGGAGCGGGTACCGAGTGTTCTCCGCCAACTCCAGCCCCGCGTGCACCGAGCTGGCCAAGAAGATCACCGAGTGAGTTACCGTTACCGTGTGTTACCTGAGAACACCTGAGGCGTGTGTGTGTGTGTTACTGAACATAATCACATCTCAGAGACAGTCTGTGGGGTTGTCTCAGAGACTACGTCCAGGTTTCAGACAGTCTGCGGGGACGTCACAGAGACTACGTCCAGGTTTTAGACAGTCTGCGGGGGCGTCTCAGAGACTACGTCCAGGTTTTAGACAGTCTGCGGGGATGTCACAGAGACTACGTCCAGGTTTCAGACAGTCTGCGGGGACGTCTCAGAGACTACGTCCAGGTTTCAGACAGTCTGCGGGGACGTCTCAGAGACTACGTCCAGGTTTCAGACAGTCTGCGGGGTTGTCTCAGAGACTACGTCCAGGTTTCAGACAGTCTGCGGGGTTGTCTCAGAGACTACGTCCAGGTTTCAGACAGTCTGCGGGGACGTCACAGAGACTACGTCCAGGTTTCAGACAGTCTGCGGGGACGTCTCAGAGACTACGTCCAGGTTTCAGACAGTCTGCGGGGACGTCTCAGAGACTACGTCCAGGTTTCAGACAGTCTGCGGGGTTGTCTCAGAGACTACGTCAGGTTTCAGACAGTCTGCGGGGTTGTCTCAGAGACTACGTCCAGGTTTCAGACAGTCTGCGGGGTTGTCTCAGAGACTACGTCAGGTTTCAGACAGTCTGCGGGGTTGTCTCAGAGACTACGTCCAGGTTTCAGACAGTCTGCGGGGAGTTATGAACGTTGCTGTCACCGTGCCGTTTAATGAGCAGACTTGTTTGTTGCAGACTTGTCAACAGGTTGCGTTGCTCGCACGGTTTCCACAGTTTGGCAACGTTGCTGTCACATTATTGGACAGATTATTTTCTCATTCTGGAGCCAAACAGGTTTTTGTTTCTTCTGTTGTGGAGCAAAGGTTAAATAATATTGACTGTGAGTAGCTGCTCTGTGCACACACTGGCCCTGAACTCAGCCTTCATCATCATATATGACTGACAGGTGAGATGTAAACAGGGCGACGCCCACTGTTTGTGCCAAGACTCATTCTGTTGTTGCCGCGAGGCAGTCTGATGCCCGGGCATGTTCCACTTCATACGGCTAATTAATGAACTCCGCTCTGCACACAGCAGACTGCCTAAAACTGGATGTAGTCTCTGTGACGTCCTACAGACTGTCTAAAACTGGACGTAGTCTCTGTGACGTCCTTCCTGTATTGGCTTCACTTCACAGACAGACGTGGACGTTGCCGATGTCTAACTCTGACTTTTGTCTTCCAGACGTCTCGGTGTGGAGTTGGGGAAGTCGGTGGTGTATCAGGAGTCAAATAAAGGTGAGGCTGATTACACGTCCTCCGTCTTAAATTAACGAGCTCTCGTTTAGCGTTGTCTCTCTTGAACGAAGCTTGTTTTTGTTTTCAGAGACCAGAGTGGACGTCAAAGAGTCTGTCCGAGGACAGGACATCTTCATCATCCAGACCATTCCCAGGTGAGCCGTTATTACGCTGACATCGCTTATTACTAACGCACTAAACTTCTCCGTCCATATGACGGAGCCGCGACGTCACTGAGCCGTGATTCAGCTCTCCTCTGGCATCGTGAGTTACCATGGTTACAGGAACGCCCTGAAACTTTATGATGATGATCAATAAGAAGTTTTTAATTAGTCTGACTGTATGAAATCATGAACGTGTTCATATCGTCGACATATCGACCTGTAACGTGTTTCACGTGGCTGCGGCTCGGTCAAACGACGGAGCCGTGCATGTCGCAGTCGGCGTAGTTTCTCTGGTAAGAAGAAGGTGCAGTGAGGGGTCGCCACCTGACCTGACCCTACACGCTGCTCCCGGTCATGTTTTCAGACGTCGTCCCAGGATGGCTGGACTGGTGACAAACCACTTGTCTGTCATGGCCGTCAGCTCTGCCGGGCTCTGTAGATGTTCAGGTGTTCAGGCTGCAGCAGCCACGTGAACTTCACAGTCTGCAGCAAACGTAACTCTGACCTCCCCCTCTGCTCAGTCTGTTTGTCCTTGTTAAACACGACGAGGAGGCGCGCTCTGAAGGATAACCAGAGTTCACAGCTTCATGCACTGAGCGTGTGCCGCCGACCCGCCTGTCTGAGTTCTCTGGTTTCAACAAGCTGTTCGTGCGGTGTCCTGTTACACCAGCAGCTCTTCATCAGAACAACAAGCATCATGGCATGCTTCTCCTGAACACACCTTCACGTTTGGTCTGCGTCGTCATCAGTTAACTGACAACATCCTCGAACTTTGTGGGCTCAGTCCGACCGCAGGTTGTCTGATCTCGTCTGTCTCTTTCTATTTTAGAGATGTGAACACGGCCATCATGGAGCTGCTGGTCATGGCGTACGCCCTGAAGACGTCCTGTGCCAAGAACATCATCGGCGTCATTCCATACTTTCCCTACAGCAAGCAGTGCAAGATGAGGAAGAGAGGATCCATCGTCTGCAAGCTGCTGGCGTCCATGCTAGCCAAAGCCGGTACGGACCCCGATGGTCTAATACATTCACTCTGTGTTCGCGCTCCGTCCGAACTAGTTCAGGAAGCTGCACATCAGAGTCGCAGTCAGCAGCCAGGGGCCGTGTCATACTTATTTGGCGTTCATATCGCAGATTTCTTCATTTATTGTTTGATGTGAATGAACTGACTCGTAATGCGTCGCTGCAGGACTAACTCACATCATCACCATGGACCTCCACCAAAAAGAGATCCAGGGCTTCTTCAGCTTCCCGGTCGACAACCTGAGAGCTTCTCCCTTCCTCATCCAGTACATCCAGGAGGAGGTGAGGCTGCTACACTGTGCAGCGTCTTCTCCTGCGCGTTGAAAGAAACTCAGCAACATTTATTCAAAGTTTTTATCCCAGCAGTGAAAAGAATCTTTGTCCCTCCTCAGATTCCAGACTACAGGAACGCCATCATCGTTGCAAAGTCTCCATCAGCTGCCAAACGGTAAGCTGAGAGGCTCAGCTAGGGGGCGCTGTGGTTTGTGCAGCAAATGTCTTCCTGCCTTTGTTTCCTTTGACTCTCGTGTGTCTGCATCTGTCTCAGAGCTCAGTCCTACGCCGAGAGGCTGCGACTTGGATTGGCAGTGATGCACGGCGAGGCCCATCAGTTGGAGTCCAACATGGCCGACGGCTGGCACTCTCCCCCCGCGTCCCGCACCACCGCGGGACACACCGGCCTGGAGCTGCCATGTAAGACAACACGTCTGCTTTGTGTTGTTGTTCCTCATGTTTGTTCTGTCTGTTTTTATGAGCGCTGAGTGTAAACAGAAGGCAGGTCTGTGTTTGTGCATCGTGTTCATGACAGATGCTCTTCATCTTCATCACGATGACACGAGACCAGCAGGCACGCGATGATTTCTGACAAAAAGAAAAACGAGCTGCTCGTCCACAAAATGTTTTTATATTCGATTTGAATAAATCACGTGTTATTGCTCATGTTTACTCACAAACTACTTTAACCTGCTTCCCCACCCACTGCACAAACACCGCCTCTTCCTGTTTATCTCGCCGCACACAGGTAAAACTTTAGACACATTCTTAGCTTGAACTTTGAGCTCAACAGAGGAAAGAGAGGCAGCAGGTCTGGATCAGGATCCTCCATGTCTGCTTCAAAGTTCACCTGACACTCAGAGTGATTCAGATAATTACATTATTCCATTATTTATTTATTTATAGCTGAAATATTCAGCTTCAGTCCAGATTTGTTTGTTGGCATTTAACCTTTAAAAATAAGAATAAAACCTGACGGCAGACATCAGTATGAAAGTTTCCATCCTGAGCATCGAGCTGTGCACACACGCCGTCCCAAACTGGAACACAGCTGCAGATAATAAAGAGTTCTTTTCCTTTCATCAAACCTTTCAGGTCTTTTTGTCAGAGGCCGTGCAGAGCTTCAGTTTGCAGGTCCTGTTCTGTTGTTTCTAAGATCCAAACATCTCTGAGTACGGACCGGCAGCAGGGCCGACCTTTGCTCACTCTCCTCTCAAAGCTGCTTAAAACTAAAGTGCTGCCACGTCCAGTTTTCTCGGCATGTTTCAGGTCGGCCATGCAGTGACAAGCATTTTTGTTTCTTCCCGTCTGCTCTGTCCTCGCCTCCCCCTCGACGCTGAGGTGTGTTTTATATCAGCCCTGTGTCTGCAGCTCTCTCTGACTCCACACATGCATTGATTCATCGAGTCATCAAACCTTCTCCTCCTCACAGAAACGGTGGAACTCTGTTTTGGGCGTCTGTAATGTTTTGCTGTTTGTCTTGACTGTGTTTTAATGTTTTCTGTCCCGTCCTTTCTTTTGCAAACGCAGGCAGCAGACATCTCGCTCCTTTCCCCGGGATAGAGCTCCCAAGTATGATCCCAACACTTACTGCTGATTGTTTCTGCTTCACTGCATGGAATGATGAGTTAATGAGGGCTTCCACCTCACTTCACATGTTGACATGTTAAATCTCTCTGCTGTGTGTCTCCCAGAGACACTCGGTAAAAGTCAGTGTTCCTCCCAGTGCAGCGCTGCCTTCTCTCAGCTAAATCGAAGCAGCTTTGAGTACGGATGCCATCTTTATTGAGGCATTTCACACTCTGACCGCAGCTTACCAGCGAGCTTCAGGAGGAATTTAGGACCTGCGTTCATTTTTTCCATTCGTGTCTTCAACAACAGAAACATTCCAGATCTGCTGAGCTGTTTTAATCAGTGTCCTGATACACTGAAGCACAACACACCGATCAGTCGGCGTCTTTGAGCAGGGCGCTGCCACAAAGCTGACACGGCTCAGGAATGTTTCCGTTCAAGGTGTTGACTCGACCTCCGATTCTCAGCGGCCACACCTCGAATCTTCTTGGTGCCAGATACGACGGCGCTCCTTCAGAGGACTGAGGAGTCCAGGCCTCGACGGGTCTGGACTGTCTTGGCAGCAAAAGGGGGACGTACAGTATTTCCCCACCGTGTCCGTGATGTTTGTTGGAAGCCCTCCGTCTGACGTCCTCTCAGATGAAATGGTTCTTGTGAACGTGCAAATTATTACTGGAGTGTGAGCTGTGTTACTCAGTGTGTAATTAAATAGCCTTATCTATAATGACTCAGCTAAATTAACTTCCTGCTAGATTTAGGCTGTTAAATTGCTCCACAGACTTAATTATGAATTTAGAGACTTTAGTTGCTGATGAATCACGTCGAGTAATAACGTGGCCAAAATTCTGCTCATGTTTTTCCGGTTGCATCTTTTTTGAGCTGCGGGCTCAGAAACTGCTTGATGTGTTTCAGTTTCTTGGCTCGACCATTCGGACACGCTGCACGGAGGGTGCTGGGTGGTCCTGGGAGCTCTGAACGTGCCTTCCTGTTCAGATGAAGGTTACTGTAACAGTCAGGTGTGACGGGCTCTAGACCCGGATCGACGATCACTGAGATCCTTTCAAGCAACTTAAAGCAACGCTGTGTAACCACGTCCAGCTGTACTCGAGTACTCTTTCTCTTCTTAGCTTCCTCCATCAGCGTCCTCTTCACTCTCTCCTCCTCTGCCATGTCAGAAGAAGAAGAAGGTTTTGCGCCTGAAAACCTTCTTCTTCTTCAGAAGAAGAAGAAAAAAGTTACAGTGTTGCTTTAAACATTTGAATATGAAGATGAGTAGTGAAGTAATCTGTAATCGAAGTAACAGTTACAGTGTTTGGATACAGTAATGGTCGATCTCGGTCTGTGGTTTCTAAGAGAGGCTCAGTTCTGCATCCACCACGGGACCTGCAGTACCCTGCAGCTCTTTCCTGGCGTTGTGCTGGTGCTGTGGTCGGTGTAGAGCCGTGTTGCTTAACTTCACCGCGAGAGCCGGCTGCAGGAGAGCCCGGAGCTATTCCAGGGAAGTGACGCTCCTCCCTCTGTCTTTCAGTGATGATGGCGAAGGAGAAGCCTCCCATCACTGTTGTTGGAGACGTAGGAGGAAGAATCGCCATCATCGTCGTAAGACCTCAAACTTTTCTGTGAAATACTTTCGATCAAGCCCTTCACGGGCTGTCAAACGTCTGAGGCCTGAGGAATGCTGACGTCAGTCCACGTCTGTCTGTCTTTTCCCGCGCGATGCCTCGTCTCTCAGGATGACATCATCGATGATGTGGAGGACTTCGTTGCGACGGCAGAGATCCTGAAGGAGCGAGGCGCCTACAAGATCTACGTGATGGCCACACACGGGCTGCTGTCTGCAGACGCCCCGAGACAACTCGAGGAGTCCGCGATCGACGAGGTGAGAGCTGATCAATACACCACCAATAACTAACATTCACACAACGTTACCAAGTGTTTCTGTAGCGCTGACAGAACGTTCCCAAACAAACATATGAAGCTCCCTGCGCTGTCCCTTTAAGAAACACCTGAACAGTTCATCATGTGTCCGTCACAACACATCGTCACATGACCACAGACTGAGACTAAACTCTGTACCAGCGTTATTTTAATGTTATTTTAATGTTGACACAGCACCGTTTGTTAAAGTTTAAGTGAGGTCAGACTTTGTAGATGTCGTCATGGTGACCGCGTCACTCAAGTCGGTGTGTTGCGCCTCCAGGTGGTGGTGACCAACACCGTCCCTCACGAGGTGCAGAAGCTGCAGTGTCCAAAGATCAAGACTGTGGACGTCAGCATGATCCTGGCTGAGGCCATCCGCCGCATCCATAACGGAGAGTCCATGGCCTACCTGTTCCGCAACATCGCAGTGGATGACTGAGGCAACACACACTCGCACTTACGTTCCTTCTCTCACACACACACACACACACACACGGATGACCAAGAATCAAGTGTCGAGACGTTCCTGTTTGTTCGGCTTCGTTACTGATGAAGCAGCACAGACGCTTTGTTCCTCTCGTGTTCTGATCCAAACTGTCAAACTGCGTGAAGCTCCTCATCATGTATGACGTGCAGCCGCTCGGCACGCGGCTCGATCTGACCAATAAAATTCTTCTTGGGTGAATAAAGTTCTGATTTTTTTTTATTTGTTTGAGCCAAAGTCAAAGATCAGCTACATACATATTATATTTCATCATCAAACTTTGGAACAGGTGAGTTGTATATAAATTCACCCTCAGTACAGTTGTCATGAACGGGGAAATTAGCTACAGAGACCAAAACTGTTTTTGTACCAGGCTGTAAACATGTTTATTTCTGCTGTCTAACATGGGGACTTATGGAGACTGACACTTGTTGAACGTTGATTAAATGTCAGCGAACGTTAAAAAATGGTTCAGTAACTTCCAGAAAACTCAGACGAGTGACCGTGGCCTCTTCCTGTCTGACACTCACCTGTCTGTCCAGGTGATGGTCTGGTCAGCTGACCTGGTTCAGGTACTAACGCTCAGCCTAACTAACCTTCAGATAACGTTAAAAACACGTTCAGGAACCAAAGAGCTCGTAACGGTGCTGAAGTGACGAATGCTCAGATTTATCCGAGACCCTTTTTTAATTCATGATTTTAACACATCTCACACAAAAATCTGACAGTCTGCGCGCGCACACACACACACACACACACTCTCGCTGTGTTCTGTCCGGGACCATGAACGTGTTCAAAACGCCTCAGAGTGGCATTCATCTGCTGAGGAGCTTCGACCAAGTCCACAGGCCAAGACGTCCAAATCTGATGATTCAGAAGTTCAAGGCAAAGTCTGATATTAAAAAAATGAATCAACATCTGAGCAAATGGAACCAGAACCAGAACTCGAGACGTTACAAGAGTTACGAGACGACACAGATCCAGGCAGCTGTCAGCTGAGGCTGCTCGGCCTGCCCTCCATTTGTAAATGAACGACAGCAGAGAGGAAGAAGGTTTAAATGTGGACTGAAAGAGGAACTGCAACGTTCACCTGGCCACTTCCTCAAATTAAAACAGGAAACTGTGTGTGTGTGTGTGTGTGTGTGTGTGTGTGTGTGTGTGATTAATCCAGAAACGTAAAGTATTAATGAACCGAACAGGCTCCATCCGAGGTTGATTTGAATAAAACACCCAGGTGTTGGTAACAGATCAGTCCGTCTGCAGACGCTGCCTCACCGGGAGGTTTTCCTTCTGACTCTGTCATTAAAACATCCAGAGACAAAACCTTTTCTACCGTAAACTAAACAAACAGACTTTAAAGGGGGGAAGAGGAGCCAGTGTCGTGCCAGAACAGGAGCTGGGCTCAGCAGCCTCTATGGACATGATGGCAGAGGAGCAGAGAGTGAAGAGGACGCTGACGGAGGAAGCTAAGAAGAGAAAAGGAGAGAGTGAGCGAGCAAGAAGCTGCCGGACAAGAGTAAATCTGGGACTGACTTTTAGTGGTTGGTGAGAGCTTGGTGAAATAAAAGGCTGAAAGACAGACGCCGAGCTGGGCTGACTGCTGCTGGACTAGTCAGTGATATTAGCTGCTGCTGGGTCTGCTGCTGCTCACCTGGATGATGGACAGATTTAAACTGTGCATGCTGCAGTGTGGATCAGTGGCCAGCAGGGGGAGCCACACATACACACTTCAGCTGCAGCAGAGAGAGAGGCATTGTGGGAGCTCATTCAGACACCAGATTGGCTCTTAAAAACATAATGAGAGTGTGTGTGTGTGTGTGTGTGTGTGTGTGTGTGTGTGAGAGTTTGAGAGAGAGACAGTCTATTTCTGTACGGTGGCCTGTAATGTTCAGAAACAGAAAGCCACATTTTCACAGTAAACGGACTCGAATAGAAAATGAGCCTTTAAACCGACAGACGTTAACGGACCGAAGTTGTGGGTGTCACTGTTGTTGGAGCGGTTCTGAGCAGAAACAGCTGCTGACTGGGCCGTGAATGACGACAACAGAGCCATCTTCAGAACCGCCGGGGTGATAAATGTTATTTAACGGAGAGACCGCTCGTGATTCATGGTTTGTTTTGGTGCCTCCGAGTTTTCTGAGGTGTGAAGGTTCTTTCAGTCCAGAGATCTTCATTTTCAGATGCTGTCGTTCAGCTGCAGTGATGCTGACTGCTCACAGCCCGGCTAACAGACTGAGCTAACATGAGCTAACAGCAGCTAACAGACTGAGCTAACAGCAGCTAACAGACTGAGCTAACATGAGCTAACAGCAGCTACAGCTGGCAGCAGTTTACTTCACTGTCCATCATAAACTCTGTAAATCAGAGTTGAGGCAGTTTCACTCGTTCATGTGTGACATGAAGCTGATTTAAGAGTTTTCATATCAGCTCTTAAACTTTGACTTCGAGTGATTCCGCTTCACAAACAGACGTTTGATGTTTCACATGTTTCACATGTTTCACATCAGAGCCACAGACAGAATCACAGAGGTCTCGTCTCCTGTCTTCCTCTCTCTCACCTCGACATCTTTAAAAGTTAATTAGTGATTTATAACGAGAACACAGCGCTTTGTGTTCTCCATGCTCTGACAGGTGGCAGTCAGTCCGCCAGAGCGCTGTGCGCCTCAAAATACCCCGACCAACAATACAGGGCGAGGCGGGGGCAACACAGGGGGCAATAATACGAGGGGGAGGGGCAATAATACAGAGAGGGGGGGGGCAATAATACAGGGCCTTATATTCATGAGCTAATCGAGCCCATTCAGCCTCTGAACGCCTCCCGGCCGTCCATCAGCTCCAACTTCTCTTTGTGTTGCTGCTGTTGGAAAAGTCATAAAAGGCTGTGTGTGTGTGTGTGTGTGTGTGTGTGTGTGTGTGTGTGTGTGTGTGTGTGTGTGTGTGTGTGTCCTCTTAAGGTGGTATTAGAAGTTTTTGAGGAGTCTCTTGTAAGATTTAATTTTCAGTTTCTGATCATCACCATTAAAGATGATTAATAATAATAATTAAACATAATTCAGTTTTTTAAAGCAACATTAAAAACAAATATTCTTATTTTCAGATCATCGTTTTACGTGCACGTTAACAGAAATATAAACATTATAGATCCTTTAAAGTTTGCTCATTTATCAAATCAAAACTTTTATTTTTGTACATTTGTCTGTTTTTAAATGAACTTTTATTCTTTTGTTTTCGTTTATGATCTTGACCTGCTGCCGAGCTCTAAGTCTGTCCTGTTTACACTGTGTGAACATATTAATATTTACACCTGTACTGTTATTTGTGTGCTTCCATCTGTATGTATGTCTATATGTACTGCTGACTCAAACATTTTTCATTTCGTTCGACTCAAAGTTTTTGTCGTGTTTTTCATTTTGTCGATTAAAACATGTCACAGAGTTTTAAAGTTTTCTCGCTCATGGTGTGAACTCTTAAATCTGTGAGTAAAGTCAGAAGTGGATAATGTAGAAAATTCATCAGAGTTTGACACGAAACACGTCACTGTCCGTGAAATGGCTGTCGACAGACAGTCCGCCAGCTCTCCTCCTCCTCCTCCTCCTCCTCCTCCTCCCCAGGTGAACACGCCCTCCTCCGTTTTCTTTCTCCTTTCTCTTTTTTTCACTTCCAAGCGTAACGGACGCCTCGCCGGGATCGAAGCCCAAACCTCAGCTCTCTCTTTCCGATTCACGGCCGCTCCGGTCGTTCCATTGTTCCCGCAGAGACCCTTGCGCGTCATGAATAGCCAATAAAAAGCCCATCGCTCCTGAAGAAAAGGTGCCCGGAGAGGCAGCGATGGCCTCCATACAGCTCTCAGCGTGGAAACCATCTGTTCGCTCGGCCCCCTGCCCGCCGTGTGAAAGGGATAATTGAGTGTTATAGAGAGGCAGAATAGATCTCTGTGCTGCTGATTTGTATTCTTTAGAAAGAACCAGGGGTTTCACACCACATCTGCCCCTCAGCTCCATTCACTGTCCCATCAATTAGCACACTCAATTAAGCCCTCATAATCCCTTTATCGACACACAAGGGCTCCGTCAAACGCCACGCCCGCCATGGAGAAGTGGCAACAAATGAGACTTTAGTGACTGTTTTCTTTGGAGGAGGGAGGGGAAACAAAGCCGTGTGAGTCCTTCAACACTTCATAAGAAGACTTGATGGCTGAAAAGCCGAGCGCCACCGCAGCTGGCGGCGTGAACGAGCGGCTCCCTGCTCTATTTGTGGGCCATTGTTGGGCGGATTATGAGCTGCCTTTTCACTCGAGTGTTACAATTAATTAGAGGAGGGTTGTATGGAGAGGCAGCGAGTCGGGCACATGCAGAGGAACTGTGAAAACGGACGAATGCCAACGCTGCAGATGAAAAGCTGCTCGTTTAATCCCATCAGTGCCACGTGAGCCGGGACTCGTTGAAACACAGATACGCCAGAAAACACCTCAGACCTCAGCCAGTGTTAACCCACCTTTACCTGCCTCACAGGACTGGTTGTGGATATTGATTGGCATTTAAAGAGCCAATAGTGAGTGTGTGTGTGTGTGTTCACACCTTCACCACTGTGCATCGCAGTTAGCGCTATGAGCTCGTGTCAGTGTCTACCTTCCAGGACCGAACAGAACCTCTGAACCAGCAGTGAGCAGGACCACAGCCGCCTACTGAGCCGGGTTTGACTGCTGGGAAACGTCAATTTATGGGACATGAACAGAATATACCTGAAACAAAGTGGAAGTGAGTGTCACATCTCTGTCAGGCTGAATCTAGGAATAAGTGTATAGACTTGAGTGTATCATGAAGATGAAGTGATGAAGAGGAGAAACACAAAGACGTACTTGAAGTTCTGGGCCATGAGACCATCTTTCTACCACAATAGGCCCGACACACTCTGAGCCTTGGGAAAAGACTTTAACACGTCGTATTAAAGCTCTATAATTGTTTTTATGGATTGCTTCTTGTAGCCATAATAGTTCACGACTCCATAAACGAGAGCGAAACGGGCCAGATGGTTCATTAGAGCGCTGAAACCTTGTTTGAGCGTCTCGCTCGCGTCGCAACACGACGTGTAAAACAAGGAGAGAATCTGTTAAAGTTTTGAAATAAAAAACACATGCAGCCGAGAAGCCGAGAGTTTCTCAGCTGTCGTCACTGTTTCTGCACCGCATTTCCCAGAAGTCACCTGTCAGGCCAACAGGCGCCCTGCGACGTCCTCTGCAGTGTTTAAAACACCTGGACAGATCACCTGAGCATCAACATTGGGGGCGGTGAAGTGAAGCCAACGCAGGAAGTGAAACACAAACTGCAGTTCCTCTAACGTCCACCTGAGGCTGGCTGCAGCAGTGAGTCAGTCTCCATAAGTCCCCATGTTAGACAGCAGAAATAAACATGTTTACAGCCTGGTACAAAAACAGTTTTGGTCTCTGTAGCTAATTTCCCCGTTCATGACAACTGTACTGAGGGTGAATTTATATACAACTCACCTGTTCACATTATATTAAGGCTTAAAGTTCTGCAGGATTCAGACTTTGATTGACAGGTGGGCGTGGTCACAGGTGTCATTCAGCCCGCCTCTGCTTTGCCGCTCAGCCAGCATCAGGCGCTCAGTGAAACAGGTGATTCTTGTTTCTGTCATTGGATTTGACTTGGCAGGATCCGGTGCCGTGGTTAGCACCTGGTGAGAACCTCGGCTGCCCCACAGTCCAAAGACATGCCTGAGAGGTTAACTGCTGAGCTTTTGGTCAGACTGGTTCAGGAGGATCGCTCTGCTTGTCCTGACATTGTTGCAACGTTTTTAGTGAATTTGTCCTGTTGGTTGGACGTCGATCATCCAACAGAGACAAACTCAAAGCCCCAGACGTTCCTTTAATGTGGAGCTGCTCAGTTCATCAGGACTGCAGACTGCTCTGCATGAAAGCAGCAGTTCACGTTAAAGTCGCCTGCTGGGCTGATGTCTGCCAGTCACAGTCTTGTTTTTGGATAATGGCGGCTGATGGTGAAACAATGATTCACATTTTCTGCCTCACTCGTTATTTTTATAGGAGAGTGAATGTTCGACGTCATGTGGGAACAATATCTCATGTTTTGTTTACAGATTGTTCTGCTGCCAAAAATCAGTTAATGCAGCTTTAAAGTGTTTTATTGAAGCACAGCTGCTGTTAATGGAGCTCAGTCATCTTTCTGTGGAGGGCTTCATCGTGCGAGGGGCTCTTTGATTCATCGCTCAGCTCGTCTGCACAGATTCTGCCTTTCGGACAGCCTGGACTCCTCCAGCTCATCGAACCAGCAGACTGCTCCGGTCCAGCAGGTAGCAGTGAGGTAGGAGGCCTAACTTCACAGCTACAGACGCCGGCCGTCAAGATGGAGAGCTTCCTCCGCTGTGAGTGAATGTTTAGCCTGATGGCTCGCAGTGGGAATGAACCTCCTGACCTGTGGCAGCTCTCACCGCGTTCATGTTACTGTGGGACTGGGACCACAGCAGGCGGATTATCTGCTCTCTGCAGCAGGCTGTATGCTGCGTGGAGCCGGGTGTGTCGTTATTACATGTCAGACAATGTTTTGGCAGCGCTCAGTGTAAAAAACATTACTGGACATTTTACAGAGTCGTGAGAAACCTGTTCAGCTGCAGACAGTCTGCGAAGGAGGCAGGTTCAATAAGAAGTCAGATTATTCAGCGCTGAACGCTGCACGACTTTACATTGACGTGTTGCTTATCTGACTCTGGTAATTCTGCTGTTTGTTTCTGCAGTAAAGACGTCCTCCGTGTGTCAAACTGAACTTATTGAGGGCTGACTCAGAAACAACATGAGGACTCCAACAAGCTGCACTTCTCTGTTGAAAAAGAAGATCGGATGTTGCGATGTTCCTCAACAAGCTGTGAGAAGTCGTCACCTTCAACGTTCTTTAAATCCAGGAAACAAAACGAGGAGAGACTCACAGGTCTGTTCGAGTCAAAGTTTTCAGGTGAAGCCGAGCAGAAACTGGCTCCTTTCCCTCCTCTGACAGACAAACATGATGCTTCTCGACAAGTGAAATCATCCGCTAAATCTGAAGACTTCCTTCCTCTGAGGAGCTCAGCTGTTAAAACTGTTCAGACAGCAGCAAAAGAACAAAGAAAAAACCTCAAGCCTGCAGACGGACTGTGTTAACTGTTCATCCAGCAAATGTCTCGGACGTGTCCTGCTCGGTTTGTCTGGAGTCTTTTTTACTGCGAGGCTGCAAACAGAGTTTTTGTCACATTAAACTTTAGATGCAAATTTTCTCTGAATCACAGACTGTGTAAGACATGTGGTCTCTGACGATGGACACAAGTGTGAGAAGTGGTGACATACAGAGACACACTGAGACAGAGGACACGTCCACACTGAGAGGACACACTGAGAGGACGGACACGTCCACAACATCCCAGAACAGACAGAACATACATTTACGGCACCAAACCGGCCGGCGTGGTGTGAGAGGCTGCACGCTGTGATGACAGCGCAGTGTCCGCCTGCAGCCTGATTAAAGCTCTTCAGGAGTGCAGGAGGTTTTTATTCAGTCAGTCGTCTGCTGCTCTGTCCCGTTTCAAAATTTTTTCTTTTTTTTTTTCTTCTTACCTGCAGCTGTCGAGGTGAGAGCGACCGTCCGACAGTCAGTGGTTTGAGTCTGCACATGGCGTCTGTGCTGCTTGCTTTGGGACTCAAACCTGTGACTCGGTGTTACGGAGTAGACTCACTGTCTGCCCGCTGGGCCTTCCTGTCAGCAGCTCAGACTTTCCTTCCTCAGCAGAGAAGACGAGGGAGGCTTCCAGCTCTTCGCTCTGACGTCGTCATCTCCATGGCACTTGATTTTAAGATGTTGCCATGGAAACCGTCATTGTATACAGCATCAGACAATCCCACATATTCACACACACGTTGTAACGGTACAGACCCAGGCTCGTCCTCCTCGGTGGGATCACTGAGCCGTCTTCGCTCTTTACTCTAACTTTACTCTGGTGGACCTCAGCGCTCTCTCCTCTCGTCGGTCGCTCTGAGGTGAAGCAGCTTTGGTTAAATCTCTAATGGGTCACAGAGTTTGTTGAGGTTCCTCCGACAGGAGAGCAAAGATACTCAAACACGCAGCAGCAGAATTTCTCCACAGGCCGTTATCTAAAAACCACAGATGTGAACTTTGCTGCAGGAGCTCCGTCTGATCCGTTCGTCCCATCTCCTGGACGCTCGTCCTCACAGCTGACTTCACGTGCTCCACTGTGACTTCTTATCACTGCACAGCGATTATCATCACGTTCTTCACGTTGACTTGTGGTAATAATGTTTGTCACTGACTGACAGCAGCATTGGGCTGAAGGCTTCTGGTGACTCTTAAAGTCTTGGACTCTGGCTTGTTTCGTGGTGTGAAGTGTCTGAATGTCTGAGACTGTTCACGGAGGCTTTCTGTTCATTTTGCCGTCAGGTAGCTGCAGCGATCAAACGGCTCTTAAAAGCGCCAGAGCTTTGTAATTATGTTGCTGGATGTGCTGGCAGCTCTTTGAAGCCCATCGTCCGTTATGCTCCTTATTGTTGCCCCCGGGGCATCATGGGAGGACTGTAAAGTTCAGCTGCACAGTTTTATGTGTTTCTGAACTGATGACACAGGAGACGAAGCAGACGGCGTGAGGTACCACGGTGAGGCTCAGATGAAGAACTTCATATCAGAAATGTTGAGTCTCTTCAGAGGTCACATCTGTTTTTCCAGGCTTCATCTAGTCATCAGCTCCACCTGTCAGCTCTGTTTTTACCCTTTATGTGTTTGGAGCTGGAGGCCAAGATGGCCACCACACTGAGCATCGCGGCCGTTGACATGATTGACAGCTCCTTTCATCAGCCATGTGAAGGTTTCCTAAGCCAGTGACTTTTATCTGCAATTCAAGGACAACAGGGCGGCGCTGTCTCAATACAAAGCTGCAGTAAAAGAGCAAAGCAGGTGTAAACCTGCCACAGTGCCACGACAGACGGATCAAGAGTGTTTGGACTTCGGTGCTCTGAGGTGAGCGGCCTGGTTACTGCAGTTAATTAACAAAGACAAAACAAAGTGTTCAGGTAAAAAGGTGCCATGGTGCCAAGACGGGTCCACTGTACTGACACTGTGCATCAGCTGACTGACAGTGATGTCAGGGACTCGTCTGGGTTGGAGCCAGTAGAAACATCTTTGTGGATTGCCAAGATGGATCATTGTGCTGAGTGTACGTGAAGGCTTGGTAGTGTTGATGGTACATGAAACCAGAACCGGTAGAGTTTAGGTAGTCTCAGAGACATTCGATCAGCCATTTAATTCATGTAGCTCCTCAGTGATACTTAATGTTTGACTTAGTGTAGAGGACATGAATGTATTTCTTCAGGTCTAAGTTCTGTTTGCCAACGGTCAGTGTTTATCAAAAGGACATGATGAGTTAAATCATAAAGAAAATGGGACTGATGGGACAGTTTACTGTGCTGCCGTCTGACCAGCACCTGCTCATCACGTCCACGTGATCCGCCTCGCTGTTCTGTGCGAGTCCCGCGGGTAAACTCTTTTCAAAGCGAGTCATCTTCTGTCGGTTGACGTGACGTCCTCTGAGGATCGGTGACCTTTTCAGGATGCAGCATTAAGCTGCTGTAAAGACTCTAAATGTTGAAAGCTTTAATAGAACGGGGTGACGTGTTCCAGCATCCTCCTACACCGTGCGCTGTGAACAGCGTCTGTGGCAGGCCGCGATGTTAGAAGTCCTTCCTGTATTTTCCAGAAAGCTTGTTGGCATCCGGAGGACACGCGGCTCCTCAGGTCTGATCACCGCGTTACATTTAGTCTGTTTTTGGTGTTAATGGGCTGAATTACTTTGTGTCCAGTAAATAAACGCGTTTCCCAGAGCGTGGCGAGCGCCGTCAGGTCCCCCCGTGAGAAGTACAACAGAAGAAAAGCGCGGAGGAATGGGGCGGGGGTCTTTGGATCAGCCTGATGAATAATTTAAAGTCTCTTCAGACAATAACGGCTCTATTCTCCTCAGTGGAGATGTGTGTTATGATGCCAGCCTCCCAGCCCTCTGTCATTACACTGTTTGCTGTTGTCGTGGAAAAACCACCTAACTGCAATATTGTGGTTTCACTTTTTCCCTCCTCAGAATAAAAGCTGACATGATCATTGACGTGTTGACTGAGTTGCATGACACTTATTGGGCCCTCGGAACATCTTAAACTCGCATTGCATGAAGAATAAAATACTTGAAGAGTCTGCGAGAAAATACGAATGCTGTCCTCCATTCTGGGTCAGTTTCACCGTGAACACGCCGTGTGTCTGAGCACTGCCTCGTCATGCAGCTGCATGAAGTTATGTGAGCCGGGCGCTCTGGGCTCCGTCTGAGGAGAGTGAACATGTTAAAATGAATGAGAATGGTTTTGTTGGGATCACTCCAGCTCCTCCAGAAAACCCCCCTTCAACACAACCAGCACCACCCAAAATCCTTGGCTGTATTCCCGGGCCTTGTCCCGGCCCTGTAATACATTTCTATCATGCAGGAATGCTCCAAAGTCCCCCAGCTATCCCCTCAATGAGAGTTAGAGACTGGCTGCGGTGCAAGGCAGGGATGCCCCGTATCCCCTCTTTTCTGTTTAAATGTGATCAAGATGTGCAGCTGAACTGTAAAACACACGAGTGGACAAATCAGCAAGAGGGGAAGCAGCTTTTGTCACGTGAACAGAGACGTGCTTAAACCGCTTTGCTCGGCGCTGAACATGATTCATGTTGTGCTTTTGTAAGCTGAGAAACACTCTGCAAATATGTAGTTTATGACTTTATGAGGATCTTTGATTGTGGCCATGCTATCGATTCACAGATTGTTGTTTGTCTTTCTTCACATATTGCAGAAACCAACGAGAGTCCGCCATGCGTGTCTTATTGTTCCATTCTTCAGCGATCGAGAGCTTGTAAAATATCTGCCAGAGAAGATTATTCTCATATACTGAGTGAATCATCGCACATAAATTTCTCTGGAGCTTTCGTCCAAAATGGGAAAATGATACCCGCAAAATATTTAGCTTCCTAAAGTGTCGGACGGAGCAGACGAGCGTCTTCGTGTCTCTCTGCTTTTCTTCGCTCGGAACTTTAAAGCTCTGCAACGCGTCTGAGCTGAATGTAAATGTACACACACTGTCATGTGTAATGTTTTAGCAATTTGACTCACTGCCTAACTCAACCAGGCCAGCCAGGAAACAGCTGTGTGTGTGTGTGTGTGTGTGTGTGTGTGTTCCTCTAGTTTTTAGGGTGTTGGCTAAACAGCTAAAATGTCACATTAACTCAAACCTGCAGTTTTCTGTGACACAACATCGAAGTTATTTTTCACATCACGGCTCAGATTTGGAAAAAGTCTCCGTGTTCTAACTCAGACGATGAATGAGTGACGTGATGAATGTCCTCATCAACACATCAAATCAAACACTGCACGGACCTCATCCTCAGCACCTGATGAAAGTCAGACTTCACCTGTCCTCACCTGCTCTTCAGGTGTTCTTCAGGTGTTCAGATGTTCTTCAGGTGTTCTTCATGGTATTTTAGAGTCATTTCCTGATAAACCATAATAACGTGTTGATGATGTCATCCTGCACTCGGTACAGGGGCGTGTCCTAATTTAAACGTCCAATCAAACTCTTTCTCACCTGACGCTGCCGGAGTGCACCATTAATATTATATCATTATGTTGTATTATATCTACGTTATATGATGCATTACTTTCATTTGATGCTCGACATTTACTGAAGGACCAAATGTGAACCGGGCCAGATGTGGTTGATGTTTGGGTGTGGCACTCGGCCCAGCTTTGGGTCTGTGTTGGTTCTTGTACTTACACCTCTTGAGGTCTGTACAAAGGAAACGAGACAATCTGAGAAGGGAAAATCAGTCTCATGTCTGAGGCCGCAGTCTGTGACGTCACAGGTAGACACGACCTAATTTAAACGGGTCACGATCCAGCCACCATGTTTAACCCGGTAGGTGCGCGAGGCGGGTCCAGCTCCACGACCCAAATAAAAATGGCTTCGTTCTCCTCGTGTAACTGTCTGACATTTACAAAACGGATGTCTTCCCCTCTGAGGTTTTTTTTCCTGGATGTGAACACAGTTGTCTGTTAAGTGATTGTCTGTGACACACATTGGTAAGTGTGTGTGTATGTGTGTGTGTGTGTGAGAGAGTCGTGCAGGTTTCAGAAGCCAAACATCTGGTGGTAATTAACGGGACTGCCGACAATTCCCGTTCATTCTGCTCCGAGTCTCTGGAAAACAGGAAAATCTGGGTTTTCTGGTGTGAAGAGGGTGTAATGTTTCTAATGTTTCTAATAGCATCAGGAGTGATGGAGAGTTTGAAGGAGCTATGGAGGTTCTGAGCAGGCTCTGAAGTCCAACTCTTAACTGGACTTGGTTGGGCACTGGTTCCTCTCGGGTCAGTAGGTTGCTCCTTGTTCAGAGTCGTGCAGGTCACCTCGGGCTGGACGACGGTCGGTGTTTGAGTCGGCCCTCCTGTGCTGAGCCAAACATTTGTTCACCTTTGGGGTGAACCAGTCTTTATCTGAGTGTGCTGCTGGGTTTGAAGAACACAGGGCTCATCTGCATCTGCATGGATCTACAACCAGGTTCACTTGCCCCAGATTGAACTCTTCTCAAAGAATGATGACCTGGACGAACCTTCACAGACTGATGAAGTCTGACAGACTGGACAAAGACAGACGCCTCTTTTTAAACTTTATTAAATCAGGAAGTCTCATTGAGATTGAGATCTGAGAAAAAGTCAAACACTCGACGAATTAATAAAACAGGAATTACAAAAACATCCAATACTGAAGCTTTGATTAATTAATGAATTAACAAATCAAAGATAAAAGATGAAACCAGCTCTTCCAGCAGTTATTGGTGGATGTGTCTCTCTCTCTGCATGGTGGGTCTGAACTTCATCTGATGGGTCGGAGGTCACGGACACTCGGTGCTGGTTCTGGGCCTCGCCCCTCACGTGCAGAGATTTCTCTGATTCTCTGAATCTTTGAACGAGATTCTGGATTGTAGACGGTGAAATCCAGAGATTCATTCACTCTCCCAGTTTTTTAATCAGGGTTGTGCTTGGTCGGAGTGAAGGGGCGTGTAAAACTGTATCATCTGCATAAAAATGTTAAAGTGATGATTCGGAGGAATAATGAGCCGAGACAGCTCAGTCCCAACTCTGAATGATGAAGCTGATGAAATAAATTAGCACAAAGAATCAAAACCAAACAGAGGAATGAAGAAACAAACACACCCAGAAAAACCCTCTGTGATTCACTGACGCTGTCAAAGAAGAAGAAAGAAACAAAGAGAAAGAGAAGAAGAAAGTCCCAGAGCTCCACAGTGGATGTTTCCAGCTGGATCAAAGCATGGCGCTGCATAATTACACCACATTCCTGCATCCAGCCTCTCAGTTTTGTTCTCGTGTCTCCACAGAAGACAGAAAAATGTTCGTCCACGACGAACTCATCGCCGCCTTTAAACTGTAACTTCAGTCTGAACAGACTCAGACAGAGACTGAAGGAGCCGCTCCAACATCGAGCTTCTCCTCTCTCAGAGGATTCACACTGCTTCCTGCTCGGTGATACAGTGCATGTAGTCTCAGCAGTCTCAGCAGTCTCAACAGTCTCAGCAGTCTCAACAGTCTTAACAGTCTCAGCAGTCTCAGCAGGATGGATTAAAGGTGCCACAGGTGACCTTTTGATTTGGACCTGTGCGTGTAGAGGTGGCGGCTCTGCGGCCTCAGGTTGTCGGCGTGTCGGCGTGTCAGCAGCTCTCCGTTCCCACGTTGTCGTCCATCATGTGATTCCTGATGGTGGGAACGCCGACACACAGAGAGGGCTTGTGTCTGCAGCCACAGTGCATTCTGGGAAGGATACGCATCCTGAGGGAGGACAGAGGAGCGATTCTCCCCTTTTATTAAGTTAACATTTTTATTCCTGCGCTCATCTCAGCACGCTGGAGGAGGGAAGGTGTTGGTTTGCCGGTGGGAAGCTCAAAGACAGTTTGAGTTCTGCCGGCAGACCGTCGGTTGATGTCGTCCTTTCCTTTGACAGCAGAGAGTTTGAGGTTACCTGAGGTCTCAGATCCTCTCCTGTCACTCATGTTCACACCTGAAACTCCTTCAGGACGTTATTGTTCATTCCATTCACGCCTGTCAGACACAGTTATACAGATCCAGAACTGTTTCTCCGTGTCAAAATTCCTGAGAATTTTTCAGCTTCAGCGCTGTCAGTTTGTTTTATCGATGTCTCTGCAATAAAAAGGCTTTCGCTCTGTTCTCGTTCTACAATAGTTTGACCTCTTCGCTTCCAGCACAGAAAGAGGATTTAAACTGTTCATCCACATCGGACTGACACATCCTGGTTTCAGCTCTTGGCGGCTATGACCAATCTGGTCTTCTTCCAGCTGTTACATTCAGTTCATTTAATTTACCGCAGCTCCTCTGGGGATCGTGGGCTTGTATTTTCACTCAGATTGCATAATGATAAGTTTCAGTTGCTGCCAAAACAAAGCAAAGAACAAGCGGCCCTCCGAGCGCACAATGTACAGAGAGGGGAAGAAGAAGGAGAAGGAGGAGAAGAAGAAGGAGGAGGAGAAGAAGAAGAAGAAGAAGGAGGAGAAGGAGAAGAAGAAGAAGGAGGAGAAGAAGAAGAAGGAGAAGGAGAAGAAGAAGGAGGAGAAGGAGGAGGAGAAGAAGAAGGAGAAGAAGAAGGAGAAGAAGAAGAAGGAGGAGAAGGAGGAGGAGAAGAAGAAGAAGAAGGAGAAGAAGAAGGAGGAGAAGAAGGAGAAGAAGGAGGAGAAGAAGAAGAGCTGCTGCTGTGTTTGCTGTTGGTGAACTGGTTGATATTTGGCTGTTAGCAAAGCTGTCGACTCGCTATAAGTAATGTAATCAGAGTAAATACTCAAGTACAGCTGGACATAGTTGCACAGTGGGATTACACTCTGACACTGGAGACACAGGAGACTCGTGTCTGTCGAGCACCGCCCACCAGAGGCTTGAAGTTTAGTTCACTTGGTTTTATGATGTGCACGATAGCTGCAGGTTTGTCACAGCATGATCGCCTCACTGCACTGATGATGACAGAAACTTGAGTGTCCATTTAATGCCACGTGATGAGACAACACGTGGCATTAAATGGACACTTAAAATCAGCCAACAAACCTGCAGTGAGTGAAGAGAGTCGGTCAGTAAAGAGGACTCACGGCGTCCTGCTGACGCAGAAGATGTTTCGGCTCTGTGACTGTTTTCTTTTGCTCAGACGAGAGACGCTGCTCATGGCCTGGAGATGGAGAGGAACTGATGATCATGGAGCTTTGCCAAGTTTTCCATTTCACACGCTGAGAAAATTCCTGAAACGACTGCATCAAACCGCGAAAGTCAACATCAGCTGATCTGAACCCGGTGGTGAGGAGAGAACAGCTATTTACATACACACTGTCTTTGAGTTTACACAGGAAATCTTTGCAGGTTATTTAGATTTGCCACGAAAGAATAAAATATGACAACTGACCTGAAGCTCAGTGTGCTGGAGACTGCAACCTTTTTTCAGTTTAATTCCTCATTTCTACATGTTTCCTGTAGAAATGGACCGAACAGAACCTCTGAACCAGCAGTGTCCAGTCTAACGGTGAACACAGCAACAGAACCTCTGAACCAGCAGTGTCCAGTCTAACAGTGAACACAGCAACAGAACCTCTGAACCAGCAGTGTCCAGTCTAACAGTGAACACAGCAACAGAACCTCTGAACCAGCAGTGTCCAGTCTAACAGTGAACACAGTAACAGAACCTCTGAACCAGCCGTGTCCAGTCTAACAGTGAACACAGCAACAGAACCTCTGAACCGGCAGTGTCCAGTCTAACAGTGAACACAGCAACAGAACCTCTGAACCAGCCGTGTCCAGTCTAACAGTGAACACAGCAACAGAACCTCTGAACTGGCAGTGTCCAGTCTAACAGTGAACACAGCAACAGAACCTCTGAACCGGCAGTGTCCAGTCTAACAGTGAACACAGTAACAGAACCTCTGAACCAGCAGGGTCCAGTCTAACAGTGAACACAGCAACAGAACCTCTGAACCAGCAGTGTCCAGTCTAACAGTGAACACAGCAACAGAACCTCTGAACCAGCAGTGTCCAGTCTAACAGTGAACACAGCAACAGAACCTCTGAACCAGCAGGGTCCAGTCTAACAGTGAACACAGCAACAGAACCTCTGAACCAGCAGTGTCCAGTCTAACAGTGAACACAGCAACAGAACCTCTGGCTGTGCAGGTATGGAGTGGGTAACGTGCTCTTTCCGCTGACATTATCTCTTCACAGGAATCTTCACTCTGCTGTCAGGAGCAGGCTGATGAACTCACATTAACATCAGTGCATGAAGTGAGGCCCGCTGCTGTTTGCAGAGCTGCTTCATTTCACAAAGCAAAGAGCAGCTTCATCTAATTACATTTCCCTCAAACAAACTCAGGACAGAAAGGCATCTGTCAGTAAACAGAAGAGATGCTTCAGTCTGCAGCTCTTACTGCCGCTGTCCTCATCAGGACCTAAACATTTCTCAAAATCTTGCTGCTGCTTTTCTTACATTCATATATCTGTGTCAACGAGTCGGCCTACATCGAACACTTTTTAATGTCTAATCCAATAAAAACACCTCAAACATTTAGTTTCATGTTTAAAAGGTCATTTCCTCAAACAGCTGCTCACCGAGTGAGCAAAGAGGAAGTAGTGCATTTGTTGGGGACTATTTTCAGTGGTGGATGAATCTACATTTGCACAGAAGAAGCCATGTTGACAGTAAGAACTACCAGGCGTTTAAGGTTCATGTTCTGTGTTGTGTTTTCAGCCCGCTGTGGTTTAATCAGACGAGTCATTCTGGTGAGGCAGAGACGCTGGCCGCTGATTAACCTTTTGTTTCGAAACGCCTCCCCACGCCGCCGACCTCGAGGTCAGAGACAGAAAGGGTGGGAAGTTTTTCACAGAAGGCCGAGGAGCTGAGCTCACGGAGCGGAGCTGGTTATTCATTGACAGGACGCACCGCCGTCCTCGTCATGTGGGTTCACCTTCATACTACAGCTACACATGCAGGGACGGGGACAGCTGGCTGATGTCCAGCTCATTAACTAACACAACAACAGAGGTGCAAAGGTCAAAGGTCATGCTCGCCACACAGGTCGGGTCGTGAAGACGTTCAAACCTTTTTTTACGGCTGCATCAGCGATGTGTACCTGCTGATCACCGAGCGCCATCCAGCCAACCACAACACAAAGAGCTCACAGCTGGACTGCACTGTTGCCGAGCAACACATCAGCACTTCCTGTACTGTTAGCGTCTTTGTGTTGCACCAGCTGAGCGACTCTCGTCCAGTCAGATCACTGGATGGAGGCTGGATGTCGGATCCTCTGATATCAGCAGCAGATTCCATCTGACTTAGTATGATGAACATCAGATAAACCAGCTGAAAGTTCCCACGTGAAAAACACCAAACTCTGATTCACTGTTATCGGAGCCGAGAGGTGTGACCAGCGCGATGAGTTGAAGTGGGAGATACCTGAACCTGAGTCAGTCGTTTCAGGGAAATTCCTCCTTAAAGAAATCCTGCTGCGTATCAAAACACCGCCTGCGAGCGGCTTAACGCACTGAGGCTGCTAACTGGAACCCTGAGCTCCACAGACTGTCTAAAACTGGACGTAGTCTCTGTGACGTCCCCGCAGACTGTCTAAAACTGGACGTAGTCTCTGCGACGTCCCCGCAGACTGTCTAAAACCTGGACGTAGTCTCTGTGACCCGCAGACTGTCTAAAACTGGACGTAGTCTCTGCGACGTCCCCGCAGACTGTCTAAAACCTGGACGTAGTCTCTGTGACCCGCAGACTGTCTAAAACTGGACGTAGTCTCTGTGACATCCTCGCAGACTGTCTAAAACCTGGACGTAGTCTCTGTGACGTCCCCGCAGACTGTTTAAAACCTGGATGTAGTCTCTGAGACGTCCCCGCAGACTGTCTAAAACCTGGACGTAGTCTCTGAGACGTCCCACAGACTGTCTAAAACCTGGACGTAGTCTCTGTGACCCGCAGACTGTCTAAAACCTGGACGTAGTCCCTGAGACGTCCCTGCAGACTGTCTAAAACCTGGACGTAGTCTCTGTGACGTCCCCGCAGACTGTCTAAAACTGGACGTAGTCTCTGCGACGTCCCCGCAGACTGTCTAAAACCTGGACGTAGTCTCTGTGACCCGCAGACTGTCTAAAACTGGACGTAGTCTCTGCGACGTCCCCGCAGACTGTCTAAAACCTGGACGTAGTCTCTGTGACCCGCAGACTGTCTAAAACTGGACGTAGTCTCTGTGACATCCTCGCAGACTGTCTAAAACCTGGACGTAGTCTCTGTGACGTCCCCGCAGACTGTTTAAAACCTGGATGTAGTCTCTGAGACGTCCCCGCAGACTGTCTAAAACCTGGACGTAGTCTCTGAGACGTCCCACAGACTGTCTAAAACCTGGACGTAGTCTCTGTGACCCGCAGACTGTCTAAAACCTGGACGTAGTCCCTGAGACGTCCCTGCAGACTGTCTAAAACCTGGACGTAGTCTCTGTGACCCGCAGACTGTCTAAAACTGGACGTAGTCTCTGCGACGTCCCCGCAGACTGTCTAAAACCTGGACGTAGTCTCTGTGACCCGCAGACTGTCTAAAACTGGACGTAGTCTCTGCGACGTCCCCGCAGACTGTCTAAAACCTGGACGTAGTCTCTGTGACCCGCAGACTGTCTAAAACTGGACGTAGTCTCTGTGACATCCTCGCAGACTGTCTAAAACCTGGACGTAGTCTCTGTGACGTCCCCGCAGACTGTCTAAAACCTGGACGTAGTCTCTGTGACATCCTCGCAGACTGTCTAAAACTAGACGTAGTCTCTGTGACATCCTCGCAGACTGTCTAAAACCTGGACGTAGTCTCTGAGACGTCCCCGCAGACTGTCTAAAACCTGGACGTAGTCTCTGTGACGTCCCACAGACTGTCTAAAACCTGGACGTAGTCTCTGTGACCCGCAGACTGTCTAAAACCTGGACGTAGTGTCTGAGACGTCCCCGCAGACTGTCTAAAACTGGACGTAGTCTCTGTTGGATCTCACAGCTGCTTCATGTTTCTTTGGATCGCTGAAATAAATTCCTTCCAGGTGAATTTCGCTCTCGTAAAGTTTTGCCTTTCTTCTCTTTTATTGCATTTTTCTGTCCCACAATGCTTTGAGGGCAGCTCACGCGTGTCCCATTCTCAGTGTCTGTGACACGGAGACTCTTCATACATTTATTTAGTTTATGGTGAGTTCATCATCAGAATGCTGGTCCACATCAGTCCTGTCTGATTACCAGCAGCAGAGGGGGGTTGGGGCTGGTGGTTGGTGGAGGGTGGATGGGGGAGTATTTTGTCTCTTTCAGTGATAGTGATCCAATAATCTATTCATGGGGCTTCTCCAGGGAAAAGAGCCCAGCTGCTCCAATTTGAGAATAAAGAGGAGGCCACCTTTGTTCTGTCGCTCAGGCTCCATTTCATGAAGAAACATCCACCACCTCCACGCCTCCCCTCCTCCATCAGACCCTCCCCCTCCCGCCTCCTTTCATTCCTCCACTCTCCACGTTTGGCTCATTTGGATGTTTTGCATTGTGTCGTAATCTGTGACTTTAAATGTGTTCATGCTTTGTGTGTTTCATATTCGCTTCCACAGTGATGACCTCTGCTAACGTTAACGAAACGTTTGAGTCTGAAAAATCAGTAAAAATGTTTTACTGACGTTAAAGACTGTGATGATGATGATGAAGCTGGCGATGGTCATGTGACATCATCAGGTGGTCGTTTTGACAGTAACTGCAGGAATCTGTGAATGACTTGTTACACTGAGGGCTTTTATTTTGAAAGGGGCACAGAGAAAACAAACTTTTACCTGTTTGGACTCTGGTTCTGGCACGACACCCAACGAGCAGAGCGCTGAGCAGTCAGCCTGCAGGTAACCGATGAAACGTCTTCAGAAATCCTGCAGACGGCTCCTGTAAGCTGAGCATGTCGCACGCACACTTCATGGTTCTGTACATTTAAATCTTATTTACTGTTGGTGAAGTTACGGAGGCCCTGAGGGGACAAAAACAGACAGTTTCTCAAAAGGAATGTTTAAATGTTGTTGACACGGTTTAACATTTAAAAGTAGGAGTTAAGAGTTAGGGGTAAGGAGGTAAAACGGTTTTTAAAGTGTTTTTGGATTCAGTCTGAGAACATCACAGATGAACAGATGAAATAAACTAAAACATCCAGCATTGAATCAGTGAATGAGACTGAATGTGGATAACAGCTGAGGCTCCGGGCTGGTCTCAGGTCAGTTTTGGGTTTAGCCTCCATGTGTGAAGGCACTTCTGCACCTCCATGTGAACCGGCTGTAAACAAACCGCTGCTCATTAATATGCACGTGGGCGTGGCTCGCGCAGACCACGCCCCGCGCCCGTTGATATTACCCAGCCTCCTCCGGGGCTGGATCAAAGTGCAGTCCGCGTCCAGCTGCAGTCGGTCGGCCGGTGAAGCGCTCCGTCTGTCGGGAGGTCGTTGAAGCAAAGCCCGGATAACAGCAGACGAAGGTCCCGCGCAGGGCGCAGGCAGCTCGGCTCTCTCCTGTCGCTGCAGCCGTGCATGTCCCACCCGGAGCGGAGGGTCGCACCGACTACACCGAGCCCCGACAGCCGCCGGCATGAGCCTCCTCCCCGCTGCCTTCAGCCTGCAGCTCCTGCTGCTCTCTGCCCGCATCCAGGTACTCGCACTCCGCATGAATGTTTCCACGAAGTTTGAGTCCTGACAGTCAGCTGCAAACTTTAAAGCTTCTGATGACGAAACAGCTGATTTAAACTTCCGTCACAGTGACGTCATGGTCAGAGGAATAATGAAGCTTAAACGTGATTTAAGGTGGACTGACTGTAAAGGGTTAAACATCAGGCCGTGCCTTCATATTTACAGTCACGTGTGAGTATGTTGATGAACAAACCAATCACCTTCAAGGAGCCAGCTTTGACGTTCATTCATTAGCCAATAGCTGAAGACTTGACGAGCTTCATCCATCTTTGATTCATACTTTTTTATTTATTCAGATTAACATGAAGCGCGTTTAAACGATCACATGACGCCTGAGAAAATGTCCCCTGATGATGTCATAGTGATGTCATCCGGGTCGCCTCAGGTGTGTCTCAGAGACTGGACGGCTCATGATGCTGTTGCATTATGGGAAGCCTCGGGTTCTCGCTCACCTGCCTGTCCTCCCTCTCCGCAGGTCTCTTCGTCTTCGGGACACTTTGAGCTTCAGATCCTGTCGATGCAGAACGTTAACGGGCGGCTGCAGACCGGCGCCTGCTGCGACGGATCCCGGGAGGCGACGGATCGGCAGTGCGCCGCGGACGAATGCGACACCTACTTCCGCGTGTGCCTGAAGGAGTACCAGCTGAAGGTGTCGTCAGCCGGGCCCTGCAGCTTCGGCACCGCCTCCACGCCCGTGCTCGGTGGGAATAACTTTTCTTTACACGGCGCCAAGAGCGACAGAGCCAGGATCACGCTGCCGTTCAGCTTCGCCTGGCCGGTGAGTTTCTGAAGGTGTCGGACCAAAGATCCGAGTCAGAACCGAATCTGTTCTAAGGTTCTGATGCTCACAGACAGATGTGTGCTTCGTTCTGTCTTCACAAGAAAACCAAATGGCGACGCTTCAGAGCAGTTTGGTGACATCACGGTCACCTGGTCTGCTGATTGGTTTGTTGTGAAACGCCGTGGTGAAGTTTTCTTGGGGTGTGTTGACGGTGAGAGGGCCTCCCTCCGGGGCGGACGGGGATTACCTGTGAGGACGGACGCAGGTTCCCTGAGGCCTCGTGTTTGCTGACTGCTGAATACATTCAGGCTGATGTCATAATTATTCCCTTGAAGTCATTTCAAGTTTCATTTTGAGACGCAGAGTCATAAATCTGCCTCGGAGGTAATTCAGGTTTGAAGCTGCTCGCTTTCTCATTGGGCCGATCTGGTTTTGAGTCCAGATCTGGTTTTGAGTCTTTGTGGCGGTTTGCAGAGACCGGCTGAGGTTTCATGCGCTCATCAGTGGCTGCTGTGGTTTCCTGTTTGGAGCTACAAATGAGGACAAAGCGCTCCGGCGGGACAGCGGCGGGCTGAGAGCGCCGAGCGTTTCTTCTTCTTTCTTTCTTTCCCTGCGTCGTCTGACCTTCGAGCGTGGCGGGGGATAAAGGCGCGTTGTTGGCGGCCGTGCTCGGTGGGCTGCGGGACATTCCTGCTGTTGACCCGGTAACTGGCGTGTTGAATGAAGCCGTCGAGGTTCCTCTTGTTGTTGTTTCGTCCTTTTTTGTCTCCCCAGTCTGAGCTGGCAGCATCGACCCAAACAGCCGTCTTTATCGGAGCTGCGGTGCAAAGTTGTGCAGCAGTTTGAGTTCATCTCCCCCTCCACTGTCTTGAGTCTTTTTTTGAGTTTTTCAGCCTTTGTTTTGGCGTCTCACCGTCTGATGCTTTAGTTCATATTAGCAGGGAACCGCGGGAACAATGGGCAGGGCCCTGCAGCTGGGGCTTACGGGACAATGCTGAGGGCGGAGGGTCGGATTTGGGGGGTGGATTGTGGTTGACCGTGAAGCGGTGGTGGAGGCGATTTAGCAACTCAGCAGCATCGACTGTGTCTGTGTGGAGCCACGACCCCAACCTGGCTGTGCCAACATAATCTGGATTACATAATAAATCTGTGACGTCCTGGTCACTGATGATCGATCATCAGAAACGTCTTGAAACTTCTCTCACGTCAGTTTTTGTAGCTGCGATGATGGAGGCGGAGAGCAGGCGGTGCTGTCACCTCTGATGTTTCCTCATCAGGAGTGCTGGAGGATGGATTCCTGTCATCACAAAACCTGAAATATCACAAAGATATTTTTAACACTTTAAGTTTTCCTGACAGTCTGGTTCTGCTCGCTGGTTTAAAAACGTAAAGTTCACCCTGTCGGTGGCAGCAGGTCGTCACGGTGACGAGGGTTCATCCTCCGAATACTCAGGACTGAAGTTTCTTTACTTCAGTCCACGTCAGGAAAAAAAAACAAAATACAAACTGTAAAATCCAGAAAACTGCCGAGGTTTGTGTTGGAACAAATGATGTCGTCTTAACCAGACCACACACACACACACACACACACACACACACACAAAGCAGCCATCCATGCAGGACTGAGCGGGGCGGATGGCTGGTTTTGCCCAACAGTCAGTTTGTCGGATAAACTGGGAAACAAACCATCTGGCAACAATAAAACAACATAAAAACAACATTAGTCTGTCATTAGGATGAAATAATAATTAATACTTAAGATAATTGTTTAATTATTTAGAGTTTGTATTGAACTCTTCCTCTGTGGTGTTTCCTGCTAAATGACGCCGATGGCGCTGGCAGCGGTTAACACGGTTCATCCTCTGGGGACAAGCATTAAGACGTGAACCTGTGAAAGTGTTTACTCGCCGTAATGGAAAATATGGTGGAACCGCCGAGTAACATCTGACGACTATTCAGCGACCTCTCAAACGTGATTGGTCGATATTACTTCTTGGAGTAATTAACTCTGCAGTGGGTTAATGAGAGCGACATGAATGAAGCTTTTTTAATGCGCAACCACAGAAATTCTTTGTACTTCTGTTTTGATACTTTACAGTTTGAATCCAACACGTTAACATGAACATGTCCGATCAAACACGGAGTCTGAAACATCCAGTCACTCTCATCGTGCTGGTGTTTAGTGTCGTATCCTGAAGTGAGTCTGTGATTTGTGCTGGTTCAAGTTTTAACAGGAAGTCAGCAGCGTCACTGTAACCACACCCATCTGTGATGTCACGCTGTCCCGGAGTACACATGTGCATCACCACGGTGATGGAGCAGCAGCTCCTTCTCATGTTAGGCTGGACGAGGCGTCACATGATCCTCCACATGCAGAAAACAGGAAGTTTTTATGTTTTGGGCTGCAGCCTGAGTGAGTTTGAAGCTCTCCACCTCTCTCCCTCCCTCCTTCCCTCTGTCCTCCCTGCCTGGACCTGCCTCCACATGTCGCTCTGGCTCTGCATGCTCACAAACTATTTTCCCACACTGAGGCTGCAGCCAGAGAAAGCAGTTCCACCTCCTCCATCAAACAATCAAAGGGGAGTGATGGGAAATCACCAACGGCCTGCAGACGAAGGCTGGTAGATGTTTTGGCATGAAGCAAGTGGAACCTGTTGGCAGGTAACCAGCTGTCAGGCCCTCGTTCCTGCTCTGGTCTCAAAATCTAATTAGCTGTTTTGAGGTGCCACCCACTGTGTTTGGTGGGCAACACGTTTATTTTTCCTCCAGGGTCAGGAGGCATCAGCCCAACGCCCAGATCGCATTTCAGCCAGAGAGCTAACGCAACGATGTTGCAAGAGTTGTTCAGAGATTTCTTTCAGTCACAGCTTCGGCACGCTGGCTCGGTTCTGCATTGGTGACAGTAATGTGGCGATCGGGTAAACAGCTCTGTGGTACACTGGAGACACGACGGGCTCCGTGCGGGGCCGCTGACGAGCAACAGAAGGCCTGTAAAGGATCAGTGCGCCTGAATCATGATTCTGCTTCAGATTCTCATCTTAACGTCAAACCAAACTGAGAGCAACACCTCCTATAAATGTCTCCTAACATGAGCTAACAGCAGCTACAGTCGAACATACTGAAAACATGAGTTTGTGTCAGTGCTGGACAGACACCAGCGTGAAGTCTGACACGTGTACGAACTCGGACGTGAACAGTTTTGGATTTCGTCGTATGTTTTGTGTCGTCATTTCGTCGTCTCTGCGTGGATCTGTCGTTTCCATCTCGACAGGAATCGTGATGTTTGTTATGGCTCATTACGGTCCAATAATCCTGTCAGCGGCTCGATAACCCGACATCACAGGCCGAGCTAACCACTAATCTGTAAACTGTACGCAGGGACTGTGGTTTCCTGCACAGCTGAGTGTCGGTAGGAGAGAGTTTATCTAGCTGGCTGTGGATCTGCGCCAACATCAGCAGGGTTTGATACACGTGCACTGATGGAGACCACCTACGTTGAAGTTCAGTCAGCTCAGTCGAAGTTTTATAGATTCATTTTATATCTTAAGAGTCTGACATGACAAAAAGCTGGTGGCTTCCTGTTGTTGACAGTTTTCCCACGGTGGTTTGGAGGATGGTCGCTCTCTTCACACAGGACGGATGCTCCTGTGGGGAAAACACCTTAAAACATCTTGAAACTTTTAACCTGAGATTCACTCATGACGTTAAAAACAACGATTCAGTCCTCTGAGGATCAGTTAAAGAGCAACAAGCACGAAAAATGAAGAAACCTCCAATTCCAATAAAATCAAACTAATAATAATAATAACGATGATGACGATCGTCTTCAGTTTGTGTTTTGAGTCTTGTTGATGTCGAGTCTGACGGGAGGGAAAAAGTGACTCCAGAGAGACTCAAACCACAGTAAGACACACACACACACACACACACACTCTCTGGCTCTGGTCCGTCTGTCATTCGATAGCGGTGAGAGCGACAGTGGCCTTAAGACAGACAAAGAGTTTCAAAGTGGAGCTGAAATAATGGGACTCAAACACACACACACACACACACTCTCATTCTAAACGTTCATCTAACGTTCCTTAATGTTCCTTAAAACTTCAGTTTGGATAAAATAATAAATCAGACTTTGCTGAGTTTGTGATTGATTGATTCTTGGTCTGTCTGCAGAGGTCGTACACGTTGATCGTGGAAGCCTTGGACTTCAACAACGACTCTTCCTCCGGCAGTGAGTATGATCTTCTTCTTCTTCTTCTTCTCTGAGCTAACATTAGCTAACAGCAGCTACAGTTGTCAGTTTCAGTTATTAAACAACATTTTGTGGTTTGCTCAGATGCAGTTCTCTTTATGTCGACATTCTTCACGTGGACGGTCCGATAAACGCGTCTGGACGTCCCGCTCTCGTTCATGGCAGTGATGACGCCTCTCACAGCAGCCCGAGGGGTGTTTACATGAGTCCCATTCAGAAAACTGGTTGTAAAGAGTGTGTGAAGAGAGGGAAGTGTGTGTTTATCAGCGAGGCGGTCAGAGCGAGAGTGTTGGCTCGGTGCTGTATTTGGCGTCCCACAGGGAACCATTATAGGCCCGGTGTGAAGTCGGCTGACCTCGGTGCAGGTGGTGGACGGAGGGGGAGGGATGGGTGGAGAGTCTGGTTCTTTCGGGTTTTTAGTCCAAATATGGAACCAGAAAGTTGCGATGCCGAAGCCGTGTGTGAGATTCGGAACCCTCTCGGTTTAGCATCAACAAGCTAACTGTCCCGCGGCACGTGGTCTGTAAAGAAGTTTATCTGCACACACTGACTGTGGAGTTACTGCTGAAGACAAACGGGTCCTCCGCAGTTTGTGTGTGACTGGTTACTGAAGGCAGCGTTTAAACAGAGCTCGAGGGCAGAGAGGTCGGACCATCACTGAAGCCGTAAACAGGTTCAGGTTTTCCTGAGCTGCAGTTGCAGCTCTCGTTCAGGCGTTGGCTCGTCGGCCCGGCCGGTATTCATCGATAAAGTGCCAGGTTTGAATATTTGCTCAAACATCCAGGATAGAAAAGGGATCCAGCCTTTTGTGAGGTTAACTATTTTTCAAATCTGCCGACTGCGTGCCATTTTCAGCACCTTTTTTTATTCTCCATCGTGATGTGAAGTGTCACAGTTTGCTTCCAGGACGGTGCCGTTAACCTGCTCTGAGGTTTCTGGACGGAGTTTCTTTTTCTGCTCCGTCGGTTTAAACAAACGGCATCGCCTCAGCCCGACCACGCGTTCCACCCTGCCGGTGAAATACCGCAGAGCAGCTCAGCTTTTTGTTACGTCTCTGGAATATTCCAGCGTCCCTGCAGCTGTGACTGTCGGCTGGTCCACGCGTTGCCTTCGAGCGTCGCCATCGCCGCTCATGAAGCTCATTGATGCAGAGTCGTTCACAACTAAACCTGTTCATCACTTCACCTCAGCGTTTCCTCTGACTGATCTTTCACAGGCGTCGGCGGGGCGGTGATCGAGAAAGCCGTCCACTCGGGGATGATCAACCCGAGCCGGCAGTGGCAGAGCCTGAAGCACAGCGGCCACGTGGCTCAGTTCCACTTCCAGGTCCGCCTCGGCTGCGACGAGCATTACTACGGCTTCGGCTGCAACAAGTTCTGCCGCCCGCGAGACGACTTCTTCGGCCACTACGAGTGCGACCACAACGGCAACAAGACGTGCCTGGAGGGCTGGACCGGGTCCGACTGCAACACCGGTGAGTTCTCTGAACATTTCAAAATAAACTTCCTCGATTTTAATTTGAAATGTTTTGCTGCTGCTGCGTTCAGTCAGTCATCGTTTCTCCGTCTCTCTGCAGCGATCTGCAGACAAGGCTGCAGCACCGAGCACGGATCCTGTAAAAGTCCTGGAGAGTGCAAGTGAGCACGCACACACACACACACACACACACACACACACACAGGAAAAACACACACACAAACTCAACATATCAAAAATATTTCAGGTTTATATTTTTGACTTTATTCATCATATTAAACAGTTTGTTTATGATGTGTGTATAAACTAGAAGTGTTGTCTGTACGTGTGTGTGTGTGTGTGTGTGTGTGTGTGTGTGTGTGTCAGGTGTCTGTACGGCTGGCAGGGTGAGTACTGTGATCAGTGCATCCCTCACCCCGGCTGTGTTCACGGCAGCTGCGTGGAGCCTTGGCAGTGTCTCTGTGACACCAACTATGGAGGCCAGCTGTGTGACAAAGGTACAGACCGCTGTCGGTGCTGCACCCACCGTCCTGCTGTCCACTCGTGTGACCGTCTGTCTTCTTCCTGCAGATCTGAACACCTGTGCGACGCTGCAGCCGTGTTTGAACGCAGGAACCTGCAGCAACACGGGCCCGGACAAATACCACTGCTCCTGTCCTGACGGCTTCTCCGGGGTCAACTGTCAGAGAGGTGAGAGCAGCCAGGCCCAGTACGACCCGTGTCGACTCACGACAGGTGGAGGAGTGTGATCATATATTCATCACGGCTGTTAGGATGGCAGTCCAGGTGATCCCCAGAGGATAAACCTCTCCCCTGTGTTTGTTTCTGTGCCTCAGCGGACCACGCCTGTCTGTCCAACCCATGTTTGAATGGAGGAAGCTGTGCTGAAACCAGTCAGGGCTTCGAGTGTCGCTGTGGGCTCGGTTGGACCGGACCGTCCTGCTCCATCAGTAAGACCTTTACCTTCTATCTTTGACCTCCTGTGAAGCTTCGTGAACTGACTTCTCTTCTGCTGTCTGCCTCAGACGTGGACGAGTGTCTGGTGAACCCCTGCAGTCACGGAGGAACCTGTCAGGACCTGGTTAACGGTTTCAAGTGTACTTGTCCTCCTCAGTGGACCGGAAAGACCTGCCTCATCGGTCAGTGCCTCCTGAAACTCATGTGAAACGTCATGATTCATCTCCTCCTCCATGGAGATTTCTCGTCAGTTTTAATGTGAAAATAAATCAGCTGAAGGATGTTATGAGCCTGGCAGGCCAGAGCACCACCCTCCTCCTCCCCCGAGGTTCCTAATCTCCAGGATGATTCCTGGAGGGAATGGTTTGTGGTTTGGAGGCTCGGTGCCCCGGATCACCTCACCGCAGCGCTAATCCACCGCCAACCACATGCGCCTCCTCAACCTTTGTCAGTGGCTAGTTATTCCAGAGCTCGTTTCGGAGTTTTCCACTCATCCGCTGCTTTCAGCCGTCATTAACCCGTTATTAACCCGTCATTAACCCGTCATTAACCCGTCATTAAACCGTTATTAACCCGTTATTAACCCGTTATTAAACCGTCATTAAACCGTTATTAACCCGTTATTAACCCGTTATTAAACCGTTATTAACCCGTCATTAACCCGTCATTAAACCGTCATTAAACCGTCATTAACCCGTCATTAACCCGTTATTAAACCGTTATTAAACCGTTATTAACCCGTTATTAAACCGTCATTAACCCGTCATTAAACCGTCATTAACCTGTTATTAAACCGTTATTAACCCGTCATTAAACCGTTATTAACCCGTCATTAACCCGTCATTAAACCGTCATTAACCCGTTATTAACCCGTTATTAACCCGTTATTAACCCGTCATTAAACCGTTATTAAACCGTTATTAAACCGTTATTAACCCGTCATTAACCCGTTATTAAACCGTTATTAACCCGTTATTAACCCGTTATTAACCCGTTATTAACCCGTTATTAAACCGTTATTAACCCGTTATTAAACCGTTATTAACCCGTCATTAAACCGTCATTAAACCGTTATTAACCCGTTATTAAACCGTTATTAACCCGTTATTAAACCGTCATTAACCCGTCATTAAACCGTTATTAACCCGTTATTAACCCGTCATTAACCCGTCATTAAACCGTCATTAACCCGTTATTAACCCGTCATTAAACCGTTATTAACCCGTCATTAACCCGTCATTAACCCGTTATTAAACCGTTATTAACCCGTCATTAAACCGTCATTAAACCGTTATTAACCCGTCATTAAACCGTTATTAACCCGTCATTAAACCGTTATTAACCCGTCATTAACCCGTTATTAACCCGTCATTAAACCGTTATTAACCCGTCATTAACCCGTCATTAACCCGTTATTAAACCGTTATTAACCCGTCATTAAACCGTCATTAAACCGTTATTAACCCCTTATTAACCCGTTATTAACCCGTCATTAACCCGTTATTAACCCGTCATTAAACCGTCATTAACCCGTCATTAACCCGTTATTAAACCGTTATTAACCCGTTATTAACCCGTCATTAAACCGTCATTAAACCGTCATTAACCCGTCATTAACCCGTTATTAACCCGTTAACACAATGTTGTCTGTGCGCTGTGTGAGATCTGATGTTTGCCTCACGCTCCGCTCTGATCTGTTTTATTGTTTCGGTTCAGACGCCAATGAGTGTGACGACGACCCCTGTGTCAACGCCAACTCCTGCCGAAATCTGATTGGAGGATACTTCTGCGAGTGCCTCCCGGGTTGGACGGGTCAGAACTGTGACACCGGTGAGTAAGACGACGCCCGGATAATGAAACAGGAAGTAGAGTTTGTTTACTTAGAGTAGGGCCAATCGTGAGCGTCCAGCAGCCCGTCAGCCGGGTTCGGATCCTGGCACCCGGGCTGAACCGAGCTAACCACAGTTAGCACTTCACCACTGATCATGAAGTCTGTAACTCACCTGAGTGCTGTGACGTTACTCCCTGTTGGACTGAGAGAGGCTGAGCTCCACCTGTGTGTGTGTGTGTGTGTGTGTGTGTGTGTGTTTCTAAAATCTTGTTGTGAATTGTTTCTGCAGATGTCGACGACTGTCGCGGTCAGTGTCAGAACGGAGCTACATGCAAGGTGAGTTTCAGTTCACACACACACACACACGGCTCAGCAGTGCCATTTATAGCTCTGGAGAAAAAAAGCGTGTGTGTCCATGACAACAGCAGGTCATATTTCTCTAAACGTCTCTGTTCAGACGCTGCTCGCTCGTTTTCTCGTCACAATGCTTCATTGTTCATGATCCGAGCCAGATTACGTTACGTCGGCGTTCAGCTCGATTTACAGGATTTATGCTTCATCATCACGACTGTCGGTGTGTTTAACATCTGATCCACTTTGAGTTCACACTGAGTGTGTGTGTCACCGTTTCTCTCGTTCAGGACCTGGTGAACGGCTATAAGTGTGTGTGTGCTCTGGGTTTCGGCGGCGAACACTGTGAGAACGACGTGGACGAGTGCTCCAGCGGGCCGTGCCTCAACGCCGGCCGCTGCCACGACGAGGTCAACGGCTTCCACTGCCTGTGTCCGCCCGGGTTCTCTGGAAGTCGCTGTCAGGTGAGCCGTCGCTAAGCGACGCTTTTGTAACGCGTAAACAGAAACAGGAAGTGTGTTTTCCCTTCTGTCTGTTGTTGGTGTGGGTGGTTACCATGGTGACGTGTATTGTACAGGCGCCATAGAAACGGTGAGATGCCGAGTATCGCTTTCCGCCGTTGGAGCTGAATTGTTCTCTCCGTCCACAGTTGGATATCGATTACTGCCTCCGCGGCCCGTGTCAGAACGGCGGCCAGTGTTTCAACCTGGCGGCCGACTACGTCTGCAAATGTCCCGAAGACTACGAGGGCAAGAACTGCTCGCGCCTGAAGGACCACTGCCGGACCACGCCGTGCAAAGGTTCACATCCTGTCCACGTGGTTCATGTCGTGTCCTGTTCGGACGTTCACTCGCTCCTGACCTCCCTTTGTCCCCCTCCTCTCCTCTCCAGTGATTGACAGCTGCACCGTGGCGATGGCGTCCAACAGCACGCCGGGCGGGGTGCGTTTGATTTCATCCAACGTGTGCGGCCCTCACGGGCGGTGTCTGAGTCACGCTGGCGGACAGTTCAGCTGCGAGTGCGAGGAGGGATTCTCCGGGACGTACTGCCACGAGAGTGAGCGCAGATTCAGACTTTATCCAGAGCTTCTTAAAAAAACACACGACGGGTTCGTAAACATCTGATTTGATATTTTCAGATATAAACGACTGTGAGAGCGCCCCCTGTCTGAACGGAGGAACCTGCATCGATAAAGTCAGTCGGTACGAGTGCATCTGTGCTGACGGCTGGGACGGACCGACCTGTCAGAACAGTGAGTCTTCCTGCTGCCTCCTTCGAATTCGGCTGTTGCCGTGGAGACGGCGGGCACGTCGGACGCATTTGACGTGTTTTGTCTTTGTCGCGCAGACGTGGACGACTGCAGCTCGGCTCCGTGTCAGAACAGAGGCGTCTGCCGAGACCTGGTCAACGACTTCTACTGCGAGTGCAACAACGGCTGGAAGGGGAAGACCTGCCACTCGAGTAAGAGTCTTTGAACGCATCGCGTCCTCGTTCCAGATGTTCACAGATGTTCTGTCGCGCTCACTGTCGTCTCCCTTCATTCCCAGGAGAGAGTCAGTGTGACGAGGCGACCTGCAACAACGGAGGGACCTGCTACGACGAAGGCGACGCCTTCAAGTGTCTGTGCGCGGCCGGCTGGGACGGCGCGTCGTGTAACATCGGTCAGTACGTCCACGTGTTCGTTCGTTAGCTTACGAAGTGTCTGTGTCGGTTCACGGCTAACGGTGGCGTTTGTCTCCAGCGAAGAACAGCAGCTGTCTGCCGAGTCCCTGCGAGAACGGAGGAACCTGCGTGGTCGACGGAGACGCCTTCAGCTGCGTCTGCAAGGACGGCTGGGAGGGCGCCACCTGCAGCCACAGTGAGTCACTGCACACGCGTACAGTCACATGATGACGTCAGTACTGTTAGTACTCTTCTGTGCAGTACTGTGTGTACAGAAATGATGATCGCAGCCGTGCAGAGCTTTAACGCCAACACACACACTCAGACAAAATCTCCAGGCCAGAGCCTGAAACAGACTCAGATTTAGAAGCTGCTTGATGAAGTGAGACGGAGTCAGAGTTTAAATACAGCTGCCACTAAACGAGATTCAGTCTAACACATTTCTTCTCTTTTCTAGACGCCAACGACTGCAGTCCTCATCCGTGGTGAGTCTCTCACTCACACACACACACACACACACACACACACACACACACACACACACACACACACACCCCTCTCATCGTCACCTTTCCATTCATCAAATCTGATCTGAACAAATCAACTCCACCGCTGCCAGTTTGTCCAAACCAGCATCAGACGGACTCAGATCTCTGATTTTTTCCTGCAGTTATAACAGCGGGACCTGTGTGGATGGAGACAACTGGTACCGATGTGAATGTGCTCCGGGCTTCGCCGGTCCGGACTGCAGGATCAGTGAGTGTTCTCTCTTCTGTCATCTTAAAGCTGAAGCTGGTGTGAACTGAAGAACACAGAGTCTGACTCCACGTCTGTAAAAATCCGACATTTCAGTCATCAGACGTTCACAATCACACAGCAGCAGTCGATGTTTGTGCTGCTGATGTTAAATTCATTCACGTCTTCCTCTCTCAGACATCAACGAGTGCCAGTCGTCGCCCTGCACCTTCGGCTCCACCTGTGTGGATGAAATCAACGGTTATCGCTGCGTCTGTCCACCAGGAAGAGCCGGCCCGCGCTGCCAAGACGGTAAATGCGGTTTGTTCTTTGTCCAAACGCTCCCCGGTGCTCTGAGCTCACAGCCCGGCTAACAGACTGAGCCAACATGCGCTAACGGCTCCATAAAATATGATCCGGTTTCACCAACATCAGTGAAATAGTTGGTGATGTGTGAGTCGCTGATTTCCCGTCGGTCTGTTCTGCAGTGTCGGGGAGGCCCTGCGTGGTCGGAGGACTCGTGGCTCTGGACGGAAGCAGATGGGACGAAGACTGCAACGAGTGTCGCTGCCACAACGGGAGGATCAGCTGCACCAAGGTAGAAAATAAGAAAAGATTTTACTGAACGTGTCGCGTGCTGAGGGCAGTCTCTCAATTTCAACCTGCCGCCGCCTCGTGTCTCCGACAGCTCTGGTGTGGACCCAAACCGTGCAGACTTCATGGTAAGACTCGTGGCTCCGAGTGTCCGGCAGGTCAGACCTGCGTCGCCGTCCGGGACGAGAGCTGCTTCGTCAAGCCCTGCTCCAGCCAGGGCGAGTGCTGGAGCCCCGCCCACCGGGCCCCGCCCACAGCCAGGTGTCACGCGGAGAGCGGCTGCACCAACATCACCTTCACCTTCAACAAGGACGTCATGATGAAGGTCAGTTTGGTTCCCACGTTGATTAATGACACCTTCAGGCTGATGCAGTTGTGATGTAGTTCCTCTGGCGTGGTGTTGCAGGGCGTGACGGTGGAGCAGGTGTGTCGTCAGCTCCGGAGCCTCTACGTCGTCAAGAATCTGTCCTCCGACTCGTCCGTCTCCATGACCTGTGAGCCGTCCATCAGCGCCGGCAACGAGATCCACGTAGCCATCGTGAGTCACATCTGCTCTGACGGAGCCGATGATCAACAGAGCGACTTTAGTTCGAGCCGTGAAACGAAAAGCATCGTCTGTGCCAGATGATTTTTCTGGGAATGGAAAAGTTTCATGACACATTGTGCATCAGTCAGTAATTAGAGGGAACTTTATTTAGTCAGAGACCGACCGTAACAGAGTTTCTCTGTTCAATGTCTCAGTCGACAGATGACCAGAGGAGAGGCGTTACCTTCGTCAAGGAAATCACAGACAGGATCATGGACCTGGTCAGCAAGAGGAGCGCCAACAGCAGCATCATCAGTGCCATCGCAGAGGTTCGCATCCAGAGACGGCAGAGCCACGACTCCAACGGTGAGTTTAAACGTTAACAGAGCTCCATGTTTGTGAACGTCACGTGGTTCAACTCCACTGAAGGGCCGCTGCTGCGACTTCATGACGACTACCAAGACTATTTTAGAGCCATTAAAACTCGGACGTAGTCTCCGTGACGTCCTACAGACTGTCTAAAACCTGGACGTAGTCTCTGTGACGTCCCGCAGACTGTCTAAAACCTGGACGTAGTCTCTGTGACGTCCTGCAGACTGTCTAAAACCTGGACGTAGTCTCTGTGACGTCCCGCAGACTGTCTAAAACCTGGACGTAGTCTCGGTCTCAGTTTGACGCTTGTAGTTTTGGTTTTTGAGTTGTTAAATGAATTTGTCTCTCCGTCCCGCAGACCACCTCGTACCCCTGCTGGTTTCCGTGGTGATTGTCGTCTGGGTGTTGGCGGTCGCCTCGATGCTGCTGTGGTGCGTGAGGAGGCGGAGGAAGCAGAGCGCTCACACGGGGGTCAACACGCAACCGCTGACGTCTTTGGCGCCCGCAGCCGAGGACAACAACGCCCTCCACAACAGCATCAGCGCCGCCCGCGAGCAGCTCAACCACATCAAGAACCCCATCGAGAAAAACCCTCCAAACCACCAACACCATCACCTCCTCCATCACCACCACCTCTGCGAGGACAAGAACTCCGTCAACGCCAAGATTAGGAAGTCCGACACTGCGAGCCAATCAGACGATGACGAGATGGACAAGAGGCTGCAGAAGGCGAGGTTCCCCCGGGCACCGCCGGCGTACTCGCTAGTAGACTGGGAGGAACGAGCCCCCCACCACATGACGGGCAAACACCCGCACTGGACTAACAAACAGGACAACAGGCAGCTGCAGTCGCAGAGCGTCAACAGGGTGGAGTATATCGTATAACCACCCAAGGGGACTCGACAGTCCAGAGACCTTTGTGAGCTCGGAGGGAGCGTTTGGGTTTTTTGGTCCGATGTGAATGTCCAGATAGATTTTTCTGATCTGAACGGTCCGCTGTGATTGGCTGGAACACTTTCTTTAAAAAAAAACGCCAGAATTTGGATGTGCGGGGATTCCCGAACGCCGCGTCGCTGCAGCTGACGGATCCGGATAAAAAACATATTTATTTAGTTTATTTTTTGGGGGGGTGGAGTCGACATGAAGACTCGTCCCTGTAGAATGTTTCTGTATAGATGTGTAAATATTTTGAATTAATCATTGTGTATATTTGATTTATTAACTTAATCGTCTTAAAGAGCCTTAATATTCTTTTTTTAAATTTTATTTATGAGGATTGTTTTGAGTCGAAGGTTCGACGACTTCTTGATGGAAATATTTTTTTTTTATATAAATATATTTTTCGTCAACGCCTAAAGTGTTCTTGAGAGAATAGTTTATTTTTAGCCTTTTGGATTTGGGCATTTTCGTGCCTCAACTAAACGTTTTGTACATTGTTCTGTTGTGTTCGGACCGGGCGGGTTACTGCTGGCTGGTTGGACGTTTTGCTGCTGCAGGGTCTTTTTATACAAACCAACATGGTGGCAGACGTTTTGCTTTTGCTACTGAAAAAAATTCTTCAAGGGACACAACTTTTTTTTTTGTTTGTAGTAATTTGTGTATTTTGTACAGTGTAAAAAAGAGAACAGGCTTTGGACCCTGTTTGTAACAACCTGAATGATTCAAAGGTTCCCTGTGGAGTTTTCATTTCCTTCAGAAAACATTAGACACTGTTACAAAAACTAAACTACAACCCTGCGGGGAACCTTGAAAGAGACTTCAACAAGAACACTGTAGAGCTGTCATGTGACATGTTGCCCGTTGTTTAATTGGAAGATAAATAAGGCTGTGAAACCATGTTTGATTTCAGACGTCAGCCCTTTTTGGTTTAAGACGGAGGAATAAAAAAATAAAAATGTTTTCTCGTACGTTTCACTTTAATGTTTTTTGGACCTTGAGAAATAAAAGTACATTTGTTACTGGCAGCAATGTTTCCTCGTTTTGTATTTCCTGAATATGACGTGTTACACAGCGGGATGAAAAACGTCTTTGTAATGAAAAGAAGAGTCGGGATTTGAAGGTAGAAGTTTCTCTCTCCAAAAAGAATTTGAAGAGAAAAATTGTAAGAAATCTGAGAGTTTGAGGGGAAAATGGGCAGAATTTGTAGATGGAAAAAATCCTGAAAAAAATCATGATTTTGAGGAAAAAGTCAGAAATTTGAGGAAAAAAAAAAAATCAGAATTCTGAGGGAAAACAGTCAGAATTTTAAGAAAAAAAGTGAAATTTGAGGGGAAAATGTCAGAATTTTGAGGGGAAAAATTCAGAATTTGAAGGGAAAAAAGTCAGAATTTTTAGGGAAAAAAAAAAAAATCAGAATTCTGGGGGGAAAAAAATCAAAATTTTAAGAAAAAAAATATGGAGGGGAATAAATCTGACGAGAAAAAAAAAATCAGAATTGGAAAAAAATCAGAATTTTAAGAAAAAAGTCAAATTTGAGGGGAAAAATTCGGAATTTTGAGAGAAAAAAATTATTTCCGAATTGAAAAAAAAAGTCAGAATTTTAAGAAAAAAATCAGAATTTTGAAAAAAAAAAAAAAAGTCAGAATTTTAAGAAAAAAGTCAAAAATTTCAGGGGAAAAATTCGGAATTTTGAGGGGAAAAAAGTATTTTAAGAAAAAAAAAAAATCAATATTTTGATGGGAAAAAAGTCAGGATTTAAAAAAAAAAATGTCTGAAATTTTCCAAAAATTGGAGGGGGGAAAATCAGAATTTTGAAAAAAAAAAAATCAAAATTTTAAGGAAAAAAAGTCAAAAAACTGAGGGGAAAAATTCGGAATTTTGAGGGGAAAAAAAGTATTTAAAAAAAAAAAAATCAATATTTTGATGGAAAAAAAAGTCAGGATTAAAAAAAAAAAAATTGAATTTTGAAAAAAAAAGTCAGAATTTTAAGAAAAAAGTAAAAAAAATTGAGGGGAAAAATTCGGAATTTAGAGGGGAAAAAAAAATATTTTAAGAAAAAAAAAAAAAAATCAATATTTTGATGGAAAAAAGTCAGGATTTTAAGAAAAAAAAAGTCTGAAATTTTCCGAAAATTGGAGGGGGGAAAATCAGAATTTTGAAAAAAAGTCAGAATTTTAAGAAAAAAAAGTCAGAAATTTGAGGGGAAAAATTCAGAATTTTAAGGGGAAAAAAATTTGAATTTTTGGGGGAAAAAAAATTAAAATTTTAAGAAAAAAAAGTCAGAAATCTGGATGGGAAAAAATCAGAATTTTGAAAAAAAAATCAGAATTTTGAAAAAAAAAGTCAGAATTTAAAGAAAAAAGTCAAAAATTTGAGGGGAAAAATTCGGAATTTAGAGGGAAAAAAATATTTTAAGAAAAAAAAATCAATATTTTGATTGAAAAAAGTCAGAATTTTAAGAAAAAAGTCAAAAATTTGAGGGGAAAAATTCGGAATTTTGAGGGGAAAAAAAGTATTTTAAGAAAAAAAAAATCAATATTTTGATGGAAAAAAGTCAGGATTTAAAAAAAAAAAATGTCTGAAATTTTCAAAAAATTGGAGGGGGGAAAATCAGAATTTTGAAAAAAAAGTCAGAATTTTAAGGAAAAAAAGTCAAAAAATTGAAGGGGAAAATTCGGAATTTAGAGGGAAAAAAAATATTTTAAGAAAAAAAAAATCAATATTTTGACTGAAAAAAGTCAGGATTTTGAGGGAAAAAAAAAATCAGAATTATGGGGGGGGAATCAGATTTTTGAAAAAAAAAAAAAGCCAGAATTTTAAGAAAGTCAGAATTTTGAGGGAAAAAAATTCTGAACTGAGAAAAAAAAGTCTGAAATTTTGAAAAAAAAAAAAAAGGGGTCAATTTTTAATTTTGAGGAAAAAAAAGTTTTTAAAAAAGTCCAATTTCGAGAGAAAAAGTCAGGGAAAAAAAATAATTTTAAGAAAAAAAAATCAGAATTCTGAGAAAAATGTCAGAAATTTGATGGGGAAAATGGCTTCTTCTGATTAGTGGACGACCCACTGTACCTCCGAGCCACAGTCACCCAATGCTCATGTCTGGACAGTGTCAGCTGGTGACAATCCTGAACTCATTCTGTGAAGGAGTCACTCATGTCGAGAAAAGAGTCAAGAGTCTCATCCACTTTTGATTCATGCATGTGTTGGTTGATGCGGGCCAAAAGCTTCGGTTTGTTGCTCTTCTGACCCAGACATCTCGCCTAATAAGGGTGTTTATCGGAGGCGGCTAACAGAGGTCACATTGTCTCCATTTTCCAGCCTTCCTCCAGTCTTCATCTCTATCACACGCTGTCCTCTGCAGACATGTGAGAGCGTTTATAAAAGAGCCGCACACAGCTCGCCGAGCTCCCTGACATAAACAACACTGGACGCTTTGGACAAATGCATTTCCTGCAGGAATATCTGCCTCCATAGCCAAACTTTCATCCTAACAAACAGAAGAGAGCGCAGCCGCAGCCCTGCTGCCCCAAACAGGCTGCTGCAGTGTGGTCGGCTCAGAGGGAAACGTGTTTATGTGCATTTTTCTGCAGTTATGCAAACTTAGTGATTTTCACCGGAGGCTGAAGGGAATTCAACTCAGAGGCTGATAATGTGAAGAGAGCCGCTCGATGAAAGAAGCTGAGATGGGACGATGGAGCATGTGGCCGATCATTCGGATCGCCGCTGTGTGTTTTCATGCTCTGAGTTACTACAAGATGCCACAACCATCCCCATCTTACTCTACATTATGGACTCGCCTCGGGCCACAACTTCCACTGTCAGACTGTCACACTGTCTCTTTCTAAAACAGAAACAGAAAACGCTTCTGTTTTTACTTGTTGACATGTTTGAACTTCTGTGTACCATCTTGCATGGCGACAGGTTTAGCAGGACGTTCCAGACGTCCTCCTGAGTCATCCTGAACACACCCAGAACGCCCAGGATCCAGAACAGAAGCCCACCCGAGCAAAGGAGTAGTGGTTTTCAGCGGCTGATATTCATGCATCATGATTGCTGATTGTCGGCTTTATCAGACGGTGACGTTCAGAGTCAGCACCTCCAAGTCTGAGGCCAGAGACCTCTGCCAGAAAATGGTGGAATGTCCCTCTGGGTTGGAGGCGGACTGGTACAGCGTCAGCAGTCATGTGGACATTGTACCGGTCTGGAGGGAGCTGAGCTCAGCCTTAGAGATACAGTGAGGAGCTCAGAGCATCTGAAAGTCTTTAAAAACTTTATTTGAAGCTAAAAAGTGCAACAACGCGAGTTTGATACTAACCCGGGCACAAACACCAACTATCAGTAGCTCTTGATACTCAAAAACCATGATGGTTAAACCGAGCTGCCTTTACACACACAACCCTCAGCTCCTCCTCGTGCTTTGGTTCAGCTCCACAGTCAGTAAACACGGCCCAGTGGCCCTCCAAGAAATCTGAGCCTCTGCTCGCTCGCTGCTTCAAAGCTGGCGGCAAAGCAGAGCTAACGGGAGCGTTCGGATCGCCTGCAGAACGCTCCTCTGATCCATCTGAGAAACCCGACTCGGCGTCATAGGAGGAGCTGGCAGGCGCCTTATTTCAACTGAGGCATTAACGTTTGGAAGTCAGACGGAGCGCTGAGTCGAGCGACTTTGGAGCAAGGCACCAACACTGCCAAAGGGGTTGGGGGTTCAATGCCCACTGTGACCAACTGTAATAATGTGAACAGATGTGAAGCTGTAAGGTTTCTACCCGAGAGAATCAAAGTTCAACTCCAGTCTGGTTGTTATGGCTTTTGTAATTTAAGAACTCAGTGTTTTCACAAATTGCTCTGTAAGGGGTGTGGTTGAAGTGTGTGTGTGTGTGTGTGTGTGTGCAGTATGACTCAGCTGTGCAGAAACAGTGGTGGGAACTGCAGGAGTCTGGAGACAGCAAGGAGAAAGGGACTGACGTCAACTCCCTCAGGCTGAGCACAGCGGAGCAAAATGAAACACCACGATTCATCCCGACAGGATCCCATCATGATTCCTGACATGTTTTATTGTCGCTCTCTTGTTCTCTCAGCTCGGTTTCTTGTCCACTGTGTTTTCTAAAAAGAAGTCCAACATCTTGACTCGATTTCACAATCAAATCTGCACACAGAGAAAAAACTGTCTGCACAAAGAAGCTCGAAAAACCTCCCACAGACTCCTCAACACTGATTTCTTCGACATGCAGAGGTTTGGTTGATGTTTCTTCTTGTGGAGAAACTGGTCAGACTGAGACGTCACATCAAGTCAGACTGGGAACTGAATCTCAAACAGTTTTTGGTGCTTAGTGAAGAAGCAACATTAAAGAAACATTAAAGCAACGTGTTCTAACTTTCCTCTGACAAACTAACGTCTGTTCTCACAGCCATCCCACAGAGACTACGTCCAGGTTTTAGACAGTCTGCGGGGACGTCACAGAGACTACGTCCAGGTTTTAGACAGTCTGCGGGGACGTCACAGAGACTACGTCCAGGTTTTAGACAGTCTGCGGGGACGTCACAGAGACTACGTCCAGGTTTTAGACAGTCTGCGGGGACGTCACAGAGACTACGTCCAGGTTTTAGACAGTCTGCAGGACGTCACAGAGACTATGTCCAGGTTTTAGACAGTCTGCGGGGACGTCACAGAGACTACGTCCAGGTTTTAGACAGTCTGCAGGACGTCACAGAGACTACGTCCAGGTTTTAGACAGTCTGCGGGGATGTCACAGAGACTACGTCCAGGTTTTAGACAGTCTGCGGGGACGTCACAGAGACTACGTCCAGGTTTTAGACAGTCTGCGGGACGTCTCAGAGACTACGTCCAGGTTTTAGACAGTCTGCGGGACGTCACAGAGACTACGTCCAGGTTTTAGACAGTCTGCGGGACGTCACAGAGACTACGTCCAGGTTTTAGACAGTCTGCGGGGACGTCACAGAGACTACGTCCAGGTTTTAGACAGTCTGCGGGGACGTCACAGAGACTACGTCCAGGTTTTAGACAGTCTGCGGGACGTCACAGAGACTACGTCCAGGTTTTAGACAGTCTGCGGGACGTCTCGGAGACTACGTCCAGGTTTTAGACAGTCTGCGGGACGTCTCGGAGACTACGTCCAGGTTTTAGACAGTCTGCGGGAGGTATAAATCTCAACATTTCCTTGTGCATGAATTTAGTGTCTTGCCCAAAAATCTCTGATTTGACTTGAACTCTATTTTCGCTGAGTCAGCGTCTTCTGGCTTTCAGCTGCTTCTGAGCGTGAGTGATGACTGGACGCGGGTGGATGCCCGGGTGGAGGCAGCACTTATAAAATGTGTTTTTTGAGGCAGAGAGTGAAAAAATTCTTGTTAACTGTTGAAGCTTCTTCCAGCTGTGGGTCTGACCTTTGGTTCTTCTGGCTCGTGTTGATCATTTTCAGGTCCAAAACTTCTGGTCAGACTCCACGAAGAGTTCAATCATCAGTAAGTTGTTTTAGGTCATGGCTGAAGGAGCGCCGTGGCCTCTCGGGGACACTGCAGGAGCTTCAGTCTTTAGATTTATTTGCTTTTTAATCTTTAGTGTCCAGCCCTGTTTCCACGGTTTCTCCTGATATCTTCTGTACAAAGAGTTTCTCCTTTGAGGATCATTAAAATTCCAAATCATTGAAACTCAAGTGTTAGTTGAGGCAGACGGTTTCCTTCCAGCTGACCTGAAGCCAGATCATCTGAACCCACAGCAGAGCAGAGACTGTCGTACATACCATAGATTCCCATCCCAGAGTGTGTGTACGCGTGTGTGTTGCGATGTAATGAGTCCCACATGCTGCTGCGTGTCGACCTGAGCCTGACTCATCAGATAATGGCTGAATTTTGAAGCATCTGAGATGACTCAGTGGATTCGGTGGCATTTCTAAAAATGGACGAGGTCTCGCTCTGAATGGGCTCGGCCCGGTTTGGGTGGTCCACTGTTTCCAGCAAAGATCCACTGCTCAGAGTTCAGCCTGGTTCACTGTTCCCCAACGGACCAGTAGGTAGCGTTGACAGGAAAAGTACTGCTTAGGATGCAGTTTCTCTGCTCTGGGTTTGGGTAAACATCTGTGGTGCTGCTCTCGAGCCTCAGGGATCCTGAACCTGGACGGACGCCATGTGGGGGAGCGGACTGCGGGCCGCCAAGCCGTGCTACGCACAATGTACCAACATCCTCCAAACAGAAATGTAAATGAGTTTGACAACAACTGCATTCACGGCGTTTTGGCGGAACGAACTGGGGTTTCATGAATTAGTTGTGGTTTCAGAAAGGGAAGTGAACTGGTTACGGAAAAGTCCGGATCAAAGTCAGAGAATGGAAATTAGCATTACAAGCTCAACACGAGGTCAGGCAGTGAGCAGGGTGGTCCGGCAGTCTGAGACTTCATCGTAACCAGAAAGTCAGCGGGTCAGTCTGTGAATCTGTCCATCATCTGCTCGTCACAGAGCAACAACGCTTCAAACTGAAGCACCTAACATACAGAACAAGAAGCGGATCCTGATCTCTGCACGTCCAGCAGCAACAAAGAGGCCGGGACATGGTTAGCCTAGCTTAGCACAAAGACTGGAAGTGGGAGGAAACTGCTAGCCTGGTGTGATAACTTATGAAGTCCAGTGAAACTGTCGTGTGACTATCAAAAACCAATATTAGTCACTGAGAGGAGAAAGCAGGGCTCTGTCTGACACGCTGAGTCCAAGGATAAAGCATCGAATCTTCACTGCAGGTTGATGTTGTTTATTTACCCTTGCAAACATACATTTAGAAATATCGGGCCTCTACCTCACACTCTCTACACCAGAACACACGGATTCACAGGCAGGTGCAGGTGATATTCATTTGGCACTCGTTCAGCTCACACCCACTACCCCGGTGACAAGTGAGAAAATGTCTGCCTCTACAGAAACTTTAGATCCTGCATGAATCGAATTTTATTCTCAGTTTCTGTTCAGCAGACAACAGGAAACGTCAGACACCTTTCCTTTTGTCTTCTCATTAAGCTAGGCTAACAGTTTCCCCCTGCTTCCAGTCTTTATGCTAAGCTAAGCTAAGCATGTTCTCCTCCTATAAAATTTGTTTCTACATTAATGAAACATTTCATCATCGAGCCGTGCGTGTAAACGTCATGACGTCACCTACATGCAGCACTTAGCTGCTTTAATCATCAGAGCAGACTGCGGGGACTTCAAGCTGACAAAAACAAACGCACCCTCTTCCTCCCCTTCAAGACACCAAACCAGACTCCAGCTGATCAACATCAAATGAAAGAACTTGAACGATGTTTGCGTTGGAATATAGACAATAATAAACACACACACACACACACACAGTTGAATCTGAGCTTTAAACCAAGCGGCTGCATGAAATGTTAATGAGTCATGAAGAAGAGGACTGACCTGCTCACCGTCTGG
>CM041719.1:630000-702500 GCA_023373845.1 Nibea coibor | reverse complement strand
AGTCTGCGGGACGTCACAGAGACTACGTCCAGGTTTTAGACGGTCTGTGGGACGTCACAGAGACTACGTCCAGGTTTTAGACAGTCTGCGGGGACGTCTCAGAGACTACGTCCAGGTTTTAGACGGTCTGCAGGGACGTCTCAGAGACTACGTCCAGGTTTTAGACAGTCTGCGGGGACGTCACAGAGACTACGTCCAGGTTTTAGACGGTCTGCGGGGACGTCTCAGAGACTACGTCCAGGTTTTAGACAGTCTAAAATGCTGCTACATTTCCCAACTCCTGTTTCTGTCATGTCAGACGGGAGAAGGGGTTGTAATCTTACCGACATGTTTAACAGACCTTCAGGGTCTGTGAAGTGAGGCTGAGCACTCTGATATGTTCATATAATAGATATAAATATGAGCCTACCCCTCTCCTGATTAATGACATCAGTAAACAATATGCTACGTCTCCTCTCTGGACCCGTCTGCCCGTGGATCTGAGGGACTCCAACAACATCCTTAAGACAGATCTTTTTGGTCTCATTCTCTGAATGATCCTCGTCCATTGTCTGTCTTATAAATCTCTAAAGTCAAACTTTTGGACTTCTTACAATGAAGACATTTCTTTGCGTTGTTGACACTCTTTATTTTCTGGAATGTAATTTAACAGGTTGAAGACTTTGTTGCCTTCTTAATGAGTTTGACACCATCACTTGTTCAGAGGTGTTATTATACAGTAAATATAATACTGTAGTAATGACAAGAAGCACTCATAAGTGAAGAGAAATGACATCCTTCATTACTTTAAGACATGGACGTCAGTCAGCCCAGAACATTTCACTAACTTTGAAGGTCAGTCGCACAAACCAGTTGTCACAGTTAGCAGCCTCACAGCAGCTCAGATTAGAGCTTCAGAGTTCAAGTAGCAGACACAACATCAAGTGTGATGTGTGAGAGGAGGAGAGTGTGTGAATCACACCTTCAAACAAACTAACAAGAAGAAGACAAACACATGAATGGACCAGTGGAAATCTGGACTTTGGTCTGAATCTGAGAGTTCTGGTTCAGACCGCCATGTCTTTGTGAACGGGTGGTGTCTGCATGTGTGGTTCCCAGCGTGAAGCATGGAGGTGGAGGTGTGATGGTGTGGATGTTCTTTGTTGGTGGTTTATTCGAAATTCAAGGCTCACTTAACCAACATGGTTACCACAGCCGTCCATCTGGTTTGAGTTCAGCGGGACCATCATTTGATTTTCAGGACAGTGACCTCCAGGCTCTGTGAGAACTATGCGCTGCATCACATAAACTACTTTCACAATCCTTCACAACCACCCAATCTAACCCAGCTGAGATTGTTTGGGATGAATGTTCTCCTCAAGAAGATGTTTGTGCTGATTATGAAAAGGAGGTGACTACGGACTCAGACACAGAAGGAACCAGGTGTCAATAACCATAACCCAGGATACAGAGGTTCAGTGAATGTGGTGCTGAAGGTGTGGAGGTGGATCAGTGTGTCAGAGCAGACTCTGTAGAAGGACAGAGAGCCAGCAGGACAGTCCACATACACTGCTACTCTGTTGGAGACCGAGGAGGAGGGAAGGCGTGTTCCTTTGTTATTGTGCCAGACAGAGGAACCACCATCATCAGAGCACAAAAGACTCCAGGACTGATTATTTCCTCCAAACCTGCAGTCATCACTCGTTCCTTTCCTCCTGATTCCTCTGTAACTCACTGATATATAAACTTCTCCTCTCCACATGATCTCCCAGTAACAGCGACCAGTCAGACCATCTCTACACAGCAGCTGATACCAGTGCTCAAACCTCTCTGGATGATCAGGATACGGCTGCTCCTCTGTCACCCGTGTCACCTTCCTGTTGTTGTCTGACAGTTTGAGGTTTGTGTTCACTGTGTTTGTGTCCACTGTGAGTTCACAGGCATCTGATGGAGAGAACAAGACAGAATACAGCAGCAGTTTATCATCTAACACACCTGATGGCTTTATTTGTTGCTGTATGAACAGACTGACTGTTAATTCGATCCAAACTTCACAATGACTCGTCTTTTTGGATCTTCTTTCAAACTGAGAGTTGAATGCAGACACACAAGCTTTTGATTTAAACTACTTTAACATGTGCTGCCTTGTTTTCATGAATCAAAGTGAACAAACACTTACACTTCCTCAGACCAGGTTTCAGCCTCTGCTCTCCACCATGATCCACCCTGGAGGAAGAAACAAAGTCAGAACGAACCTTCAGAAGCTTCATCAATCATCTTCAGAAAGCTTCTATATATTTCTGTTCAATATTTCTGTGAGCAGATTTGTAAAATTATCTCCATATAGATTGGATGATTTATTATATTTATTATAATATTATCAAAAGATAATTTTCTCACTTGAGAAAATAATGGCAACAGATCAACAGCAACAATTAGGACGGTCATCAGAGACTTTGTCAGCTTCACCTTAGCACCAGCAAGACAAAGGAGATGATCATCAGCTTCAGGAAGGAAACATCCCGCTTAACACCGGTGAACATCCAGGGATCGGACATGGAGGTGGGGGACAGCTACAGATTCCTGGGTGTTCACCTCAACAACAAACTGGATGGACTGACAACACCCATGATCTCTACAAGAAGGGCCAGAGTGGCCTCCACCTGCTGAGCAGACTGAGGTTCTTCAGAGTGAGCAGGGCTCTCCTCAGGACTTTCTTTACACTGTGGAGTACGGACAGAACAGGCACAGGAGCAGACTCAAAGACTGATCAGGAGAGCGAGCTCTGTCCTGGACTGTCTCACCCCCTACATGACACTGTGGCTCCCTGAGCAGCTCCTTCAGCTGCAGACTGCTACACCCACAGTGTAAGAAGGAGACGTTCAGCAGGTCCTTCATCCAGCACCTGCACCACCTGATCATGGTGTAGTCTCTGTTTTTCAGTTACCACCACTACTCACCATAGCTTTATAGTATATTTATTTTATTTTATTTTTTATTTTTTATTTTATCTCCATCCAACTGCTTACCATGTGCAATGTTATTATATCATGCCACCGTACATTTGTAATATTGTCATAATCACGACACTACATCTGCAATATTACTTATATCTTGCCACTTATCTTTTCAGTGTTATTTATATCACACTCATATCATATTATTTATATCATACCACTTTCACTAGTAGTACTCATTCTTGCACATCTGTACACTTGTCTGTTTCTTGGTTTCTTATTTACTGTATATGCTGAAGATACTTTGGTCGGTTGTTTTGTCTTTTCTGTTCTTATTTTTATTCTCTGTTGTACGCTGCTGCAACAAGAGAATTTCCCTGTTGTGGGATAAATAAAGCATAATCTAATCTAATCTAATCTAATCTAATCTAACTAGGTGGAAACCTCCACATTTAGTTTATCAGTGGTGCAGTGGAGATAATTACTATTAATAATGACTTACAACGGCCACTAGGTACACCTGTACAACCCTAACAGTCCAGCCGTAACCTCTGTCTTTGGAGTTCAGAAGTCTATTCACTTCATTTATATCAACACCAAACTGAGTGTTTCTGTTATGTCACCCAATAACTTCCCAAGAAACTGTGTAGAATAAAAAACATCAACATTATATTGTGTTATTATTTGAACATTTTTATGTTCACAGTGAGCGTAGCAGTGTCCTGAATGAGCTGAGAAAATCTCAGTACAGTCATCTAACCTCCTACAATTCATTTTACATTTTTTAAAAGAAAGTTCTGGGAACCAGGACTTGGTTTACGTTTTCCAGGAAGATGTTTTACCTCTCATTCAAGAGGCTTCTTTCAGTTCCGACTGGCTTGTGGAATAGAACTGAAGAAGCCTTTTCAATGACAGGCATGAGTTCATTTGCCCAAGATTTCACTCCTTCTCAAGGAATGGTGTCCTGGACAACTGTGAACCTTCACAGACTTTTTCTTAATTTGTTCTAGACATGGATTTTGAAGTGTGAAGTGTTAATAAGATAAGGGGTGTCCTTTGAAACATTCAAAGGATGTAAAGTTTTTAAATGATTCCTCATAAAACTTGATCTAATATTAGATCAGTTAGGCGGTCAGTCTCAGATGACAGTGACTCTCAGCAGGGCTGTTGGTTCAGACTGCCCTCAGCCTGTCAGTGTGACAGTTCTTTCTCTTCATACCTGAGAGTGTCCAGTCTCCAGTGTGGATCCTCCAGTCCAGCAGACAGCAGCTTCACCCCAGACTCTCCTGGATGATTGTAGCTCAGATCCAGCTCTTTCAGATGGGAGGGGTTGGATCTCAGAGCTGAGGCCAGAGAAGTACAGCCTTCCTCTGTGATCAGACAGCCTGACAGCCTGGTTACACACACACATGCGCGCGCACACACACAATGTTAGTTTTAGGTTTTGTGAAACAGTGTGCCCATTTATTAGTATAATTTTTGTTTTGTTGTTACGAAGAAGTTGTCAGTGATTTTTGACTATACTCTATACAATACAGTGTGTATAGTCAAAATAGTCATCATTCTCATCAGTGATGTCAACCTTTATATGTCAAACAATATTACAATGGACAAAGAGAGGATGGATCCTGACCTGAGAGTCTTCAGTGTACAGTGTCGACTCTCCAGTCCAGCAGAGAGCAGCTTCACTCCTGAATCTTTCAGGTCATTGTTGCTCAGGTCCAGTTCCTTCAGACGTGAGGACTGGGAGCTGAGAACTGATGAGAACTCTTCACAGCATTTCTCTGTGAGGTTGGTTTGATTCAACCTGGTGTAAATAAGTAAAAACATGTCTTTACTTAAGCATCTCAAATGTTTCTGTGTCAGTAAGTTATTTTAATGAATTTCTGCAAAAGGTTTCCCTGTCTTTATAATGAGAAGTTTTTGTGAGGAGTTTTTGTTCATAACAGAACTAAAAAAGCCTCTTGGGTGAGAGGATAGAAGTCCAGTTGCCTTTGATTTAACCTATTTTAAAGAAAAGTTACCTGGACGACTGAGAACATTTTTTTGTGGATAACCTTCATGGTTATGGGTCAGATCAGATTCCTCATTATGGGAGGACTTCTGTGAGATAACCTCTCCCCCGTCATGCCAGGTGACTCCAAGGGGCCTCTGACCTTTCAGCTGAAATACTTATCCAAGGTCAGGTTGCGGGGGCAGCAGTTTCAGCAGGGAAGCCCAGACTTCCCTCTCCCCGCCACTTCGTCCAGCTCTTCCAGGGGAACCCCAAGGCGTTCCCAGGCCAGCCGAGAGACATAGTCCCTCCAGCATGTCCTGGGTCTTCCTCGGGGCCGCCTCCTGGAGGGACGTGCCTGGAATACCTCACCAGGGAGGCGTCCATGAGGCATCCTCACTAGATGCCCGAGTCACCTCAGTTGGCTCCTCTTGATGCGGAAGAGCAGTGCTTCTACTCCGAGCTCCTTGCAGATGGCCAAGTTTCTCACCCTATCTCTAACGGCAAGCCCAGCCACTCCGCGAAGGAAACTCATTTTGGCCGCTTGTATTCGCAATTTCATTCCTTCGGTCACTACCCACAGCTCGTGATCATAGGTGAGGGTAGGAACGTAGATTGGTAAATCAAGAGCTATGCCTTTCGGCTCAGCGCCTTCTTCACCACGATGGACTGGCACAGAGTCTGCATCATGGCAGAAGCTGTACTAATCTTCCGGTCAATCTCCTGCTCCATCCTTTCCTCGCTTGTGAACAAGACCCCGAGATACTTGAACTCCTCCACTTGAGGCAGGATCTCGCCCCCGACCCGGAGGCTGCACTCCACCCTTTTCTGGCTGAGAACCATGGCCTCAGATTTGGAGGTGCTGATTCTCATCCCAACCCAAAGGTTATGAACAGAATCGGTGACAAAGGGCAGCCCTGGTGGAGTCCAACTCCTACTGGAAACAAGTCTGACTTACTGCCGGCAATGCAGACCACGCTCTGACACCGGGAGTACAGGGACTGGATGGCCTGTATTAATGGGTCTGTAACCCCATAATCCTGGAGCACCCCCCACGGGCCCCCCCAGAGGGACACAGTCGAACGCCTTCTCCAAGTCCACAAAGCAGCAGGTGGTGATCAGTTGATAGCTCTGCCCCTCTCTTCACCTGAGTGTCCAAAATATGTGGCTGCAAGTCCAACGACACAACCACAAAGTCGAACTGCAGCCAAGGGCATCCTTGTGCCAAGTGCACATATGGACACCCTTATGTTTGAACATGGTGTTCATTATGGACAATCCATGACAAGCACAGAAGTCCAATAACAGAACACCGCTTGAGTTCAGATCAGGGGGGCCGTTCCTCCCAATCACGCCCCTCCATGTCCCATGTCCACGCAAGGGAGACCCGGCTTCATTGGTATTTGATCTGCGCTTTGTCTGGTCCCTCACCTAGGACCTGATTGCCATGGGTGACCCTACCAGGGGCATGAAGCCCCTGACAACATAGCTCCTGGGATCATTGGCACACGCAAACCCCGCCACAGCGATAAGGTGGCAGCTCCAGGAAGGATATATTATTCTTATTATTCAATATTATTGTTATTCATATTATTCATTATTATCCTTTGTAACAATGTTATTACATATTAGTTGTATGCTGAAATCATTTTCTTAACCTCTTTTTAGCCTTACTGTGTTTAATAAATCAAGGACAATATTGGAGTAACATTGTTAATTTGTTCTTTGCCCACCATAATTTCCTCCACATGGTACAATAAAGTGTTCACAAAAGCAGAGCAAAAGTGTAGTCTTACCTAAGAATCTCCATTATACAGTGTGGACTCTGCAGCCCAGCAGAGAGCAACTTTGCTCCTGAATCCTGCATGTCATTGTCACTCAGGTCCAGCTCTTTCAGAGTTGAAGACTTGGAACTGAGAACTGATGACAGAGCGTCACAACTTCTCGTTGACAGATTACAGCAACTCAGTCTAAAAGAAAGTTATTGAAGACAATCAGTGACACATTACAGTTGATTAGCTGACTAATCATTAATTGGAGTCTTGGGGAATAAGAACATTCTTTTGGATGATTACGTTTTTTTGCTGGATATATCACTAGAAACAAAAATTTAGCTGCATTTCAAAATATGCAATCAGTGGAATGAAAAAAAAAATAGCCTAAGATGAAATGTATTTTTAAATCTTGCATGGCCACATGCGTACTGTAAACATTTTTTTAACATCAAATAATCAACTAATGACTTAATACAGTTCATATCTTTGGTTCTCGGTGCACTTACAGAGCTTTGTTGGAGGCTTTGACCACTGGCAGCATCCTCAGAAGAGCCTCCTCTGAAGCAGAGAACTTCTTCAGGTCAAACTCGTCCAGATCTTTGTCTGATGACAGTAAGATGAAGACCAGAGCTGACCACTGAGCAGGAGTCAGTTTATCTGTGGAGAGACTACCTGAACTCAGGTACTGTTGGATCTCCTCCACTAGAGAAAGATCATTCAGTTCATTCAGACAGTGGAACAGATTGATGGTTCTCTCTGCAGACAGATTCTCACCAATCTTCTTCTTGATGTACTTGGCTGTTTTGATTGATGATTGATGATTGGTCTGTGAGCTTCTTTTCTTGTTCAGTAGGCCTTCAGGGAGATTGGTCTGATTGGTCTCCAGAGAAAGACCCAGGAGGAAGCGGAGGAACAAGTCCAGGTGTCCATTTGGACTCTGTAAGGCCTTGTCAATAGCAAACCTGTGGACCTCTGTCACAGATGTTTTGCTGAAAATCAGTCGCACACGTTCACCAAACGTTTGCCCTGGCTCAGACATCACATTCTTGCGTCTGTTAATGAGTTTCCTCTCTACATGTAGAGCTGCCAAAAACTCCTGAACACTCAGATGGATGAAGCTAAACATCTTGTCATCTTCTTTCTTCTTCCCACGTTCTTCTTTAAAGATCTCTGTGAACACTCCTGAACACACTGAGGCTCCTCTGACATCGAAGCCACTCTCTTTTAGGTCTTTCTCGTAGAAGATCAGGTTGCCCTTTTCCAGCTGCTGTAAAGCCAGTTTTGCTAATGACTTGATGTACTGAATGCACTGCTTTGGGTTATTCCTGTCTTTTGTCCGATCGGTCTGAAACACCAGGAATTCTGTGTACATCTCAGTCAGGGTCTTGGGCAGCTCTCCTCCCTCTCTGGTCTTCATCAGATCCTCCAGAACTGTAGCAGTGATCCAGCAGAAGACTGGGATGTGGCACATGATGTGGAGGCTTCGTGATGTCTTGATGTGGGAGATGAGTTTGCTGGCCTGCTCCTCATCTCTGAATCTCTTCTTGAAGTACTCGTCCTTCTGTGGGTCAGTGAACCCTCTGACCTCTGTCATGATGTCGACAAAATCAGAATGGATCTGATTGGCTGCTGCAGGTCGTGTGGTTATCCAGAGGCGAGCACAAGGAAGCAGTTTTCTCTTGATGAGGTTTGTCAGCAGCTCATCCACTGAGGTCGACTCTGTAACATCAAATCTAACTGCCTGGTTTTTATTGGTAGAGCAGTCCAGTTGAAGTCGGCTCTCATCCAGTCCATCCAAAACAAACAGAACTTTGAATTCACTTCTGTCATAGTTGGTGATTCCTGATGACTGCAGAGTTGTAAAGATGTCATTAAGAGCTTCTTCTGGGATGACTCTGGCCTCAGTGATACATTCATGAATGAGCTCTGTCAGAGAAAACTTTTCTCCTGTCCATAAGTTCAGCTGGCGAAAGGTGAAGGGGAATATGAGATGCACATCCTGATTGGCTCTTCCTTCAGCCCAGTCCAACACAACTTTGTTCACAAGAACAGTTTTTCCAATTCCTGCAATTCCAGTGGTCAGCACTGTTCTTATGGGTCTTTCTTTTCCAGAGGGAGGTTTGAACATCTCACTGGGTTTAATTGATGTCTCTGTATCTGCTGGCTTCACCACCGCCTCAATCTGTATGACCTCATGCTGTGTGTTGATGTGGATGTCACCCCCAGCTGTGATGTACAGCTCTGTGTAGATATCAACCAGACGTTCCTCATCCTTCTTCTGTAACCACCCCTGTTGTACACACTTAAACTTGTCCTTGAGGTTTGATTGAAGCAGCTGCTGATAATATGAGATGTGTCGTGGCTCTGGTACTGGAACAATCCCATCTGTGTTGGATAAACAGTAACGAAAAACACAATACAGAATTAGACTGTATCTTTACAGATGCTTCTTTCCTCAAAAACATCCACACGAAACAAAACACATTTTGTCTGAACAGAAACTAAAGTGCAGTCAAACTGTCTTTTAAAAAGAGTGGGAGATTTCACTGATTCACACCTTAATTAAGATACTAACTGCTGGAGAGTCTGAGCGGGGAGTACTCAGACAAACATCTTCAAGGCGAAACATCTCCATGGATCTACAAACAAGTCCAGTTGCCCCAGAACTACGAGTGTCAATGAAATAAACTGATACAGTATTAAGATCAGATACTCATCACACCTCGTCCCCTCAAACAACAAGGACTGATAACTTTCCTCATCATTATGAGCTCAGACCTCCACTTGTTTTTCTTTGGTGAATAAAATGATCTTCTGTCCTGAGAGCCTGTTCCTTTAAGCACTGTGTCACTCTCTGTATCTGAAAACATCAAAATGAGAAATGTGACTGACCTTCTGGTCCTGAGCTCGTCTCTGGCAGACTCTGGACCAGATCGTTCCTGTTGATCTTCTCTAAAGCCTTCTTGGTCACCTTCAGAGCTCCATGAAGTTTATAGGTGTTCACCATCAGGTCCACGATGTCCCATCTGTCTGCCTTCTCCAGCTTGGACACTTTGATGGTTTGGTATCCATCCAGGATGTCAGGCTGCTTCAGATACCATGTGAAGTTCTTCAGTTCATCGTCTGTCAAATCCTCCAGAGTGTTCAAAAGGGCCTCTGACGACATCGTGGCTAAAATCAGGCAGTAAGTCAGTAAAAGCTCTACAAAATTTAAACGTAATGTAAAAACAACACTATACACAAAGTACAATGGAGACTGATATAAATGTAATTTTTAGTTTTGTATGTGTTTTTATCATTGACCAAAGTATGGATGAAGCTGACGATGATGATAGTTGAAAGTTGAGTCTTCAAGTATATTGAAAAAGCTACTTTAGTGAGTGACAGAGACTTTTTTACAGTGACATGAAAGGATTCAAATAAACTATACGCGTCACATGACATTACAAATGTATCTACAAAGTTATCTAGCTGAAGCAAAAAAAGACAAACACAAGACTCTTACCTCTGAACGTTTGGAGAAGATTACAACATGTTGACATGTCAAAGTCATTCTGCTGCCTGACTGCATACGCAGCCTGTATTGTACAATGGAGAATGAGGAAATACAGGCTGTCTGCAAGCAGTACAATTCCAACTTCATCTTTTCAGGTTCCTGTTTTTATGAAATATCCTGTGCTGTCAGCACAAAACTCTTACTGACTAACAGTTCCAGGCATTTTTGATGAGTCTTACTACTTTACTCTGCTCAACAGCCTGATGACTCATGTTTCCAAACCAAACACTTTCTAACTTACAGAACTTTGTTTTAAATCAGTGACTCTCGAACTGGTGGTACGAGCTCCTTCTAACATGGAGGAATCGCCAAAATATAATTTTTAAATTAAACAAATGTACACATTTTTGCACATATATTGCATGCAATAATCTAAATGATGAATATGACCAGAACATGAATGAACAAAAACACCGCAATCTGTTCATATACAGATACAGTATTTACTGCCCAAATAAGTGAAATTACATTTCCTTCTGTCTTCCATTCAACAGTGATAATTCAGTGAAATCAAAATTGTTATACATGTGTTTGCAGAAGTGGATTTATTGGATATACATGCCTAGTTATATAAGGAAAATAATCAGAAAACCCCAAAATCTTAATATTCGTCCTTTTTGAAAAATATTTCACAGCGTGTACTTTAAGTGCATTCACCATATTTTTGTTGGCCAGTTAGCATTACAAAATGTGTGTGGAAGTGACTCTCACACTGGAGGAGACTCTCTGTTCTACAGTGAACACAAAGATGCTGCAGAACTAGGCCACCCAAAGCCAAACCCAAGCCCAGGATACAGAGGTTCAGTGAATGTGGTGCTGAAGGTGTGGAGGTGGATCAGTGTGTCAGAGCAGACTCTGTAGAAGGACAGAGAGCCAGCAGGACAGTCCACATACACTGCTACTCTGCTGGAGACCGAGGAGGAGGAGGAGGAGAGGACTAATCTTCTGTTATTGTGCCAGACAGAGTAACCATTAACATCCGAACAGAACACACTCCAGGACTGATTGTTTCGTCCAAACCTGCAGTCAGCACTGTACCCTCTCCTCCTGATTCTTCTGTAACTCACTGATACATCAACATCTCCTCTCCACTCGACCTCCCAGTAACAGCGACCAGTCAGACCATCTCTACACAGCAGCTGAGGCCAGTACGCAAACCTCTCTGAATGATCATGATACGGCTGCTCCTCTGTCTCAACTGTCACCTTCCTGTTGTTGTCCGACAGTTTGAGGTTTGTGTTCACTGTGTTTGTGTCCACTGTGAGTTCACAGGCATCTGATGGAGAGAACAAGACAGAATACAGCAGCAGTTTATCATCTAACACACCTGATGGCTTTATTTGTTGCTGTATGAACAGACTGACTGTTAATTCGATCCAAACTTCACAATGACTCGTCTTTTTGGATCTTCTTTCAAACTGATTTAAACTACTTTAACATGTGCTGCCTTGTTTTCATGAATCAAAATGAACAAACACTTACACTTCCTCAGACCAGGTTTCAGCCTCTGCTCTCCACCATGATCCACGCTGGAGGAAGAAAGAAAACCAGCTAACATTATATTTGTTCACTGACTTCACTGGATACTAAAGAAAATATCTTTGGAGCTGGCAGTGTGTCCTCATTACAATAGTCTTGGAGGCCTTCTTGTATATGATGTGGGAATGCCCCCCTGTTCAATATTTCTGGAAGCATGTTTGTAAAATGATTTTCACATTGATTGACTTTTACCCCGTGATATCATCAAGATAATTTCATAACTTGAACATGTCTCTGAGAAAGGCAATCTGTATCCACGGCAGCAAAAAGGTTTCTAGCAACAAGGCAGATACATTCACATAAATGGTGGATGCATATATATCAAACAGCCACTGCCACTTTATTAAAGTTACACATGTAAATCTACTGCAATTTATTTATATTTAGTATTTTTATATTTTTACATTCTTGTGTGTGAAGATCATGAAATATTTTCTGGCAGTTGTACTGGAATGCATTCAACTCTACAGGTGTATCTAATCTACACAACCCTTCAGAGTTCAAGTAGCACACGCATCTCAACATCAACTGCCATGTCTGTGAGATTCAGAGAAGTTGAACAGATGGAATCTGCAGTGTGTTTCCCATCTTGAAGCATGGAGGAGGAGGTATGATGGTGTGGAATTCAAATCACACTTCTCCACATGGCTACCACATTCTGCAGCCACATACCATCTGAGTAGCTAGGAGTAGTATAACCTCCAAGAAATGGGTCTTCATAAATCTGTTTTGGACATACATGCTCTGGTTCATGCTGTATTTGTAAGGGGCTTACTGGGTTCTTAGGATTGATGTCGTTTGAAAGAAATTAAAAAGATGTAAACTGACAGTCACAAGAAGAATCCTTTGTTGTAGTTGAAAAAATAACCACTGAAGCCTGATCAGTACAAAGTCAATCTCAGATGGGACAGGAACTCTCAGCACATCACATGAACATGAACCAACAGTCCTCAGCCTGTCAGTGTGACAGAGAAAGTATGTCAGTTCTCGTTGTCTCTTCATACCTGAGAGTGTCCAGTCTCCAGTGTGGATTCTTCAGCCCAGCAGACAGCAGCTTCACTCCGGACTCTCCTGGATGATTGTAGCTCAGGTCCAGCTCTCTCAGATGGGAGGGGTTGGCTCTCAGAGCTGAGGCCAGAGAAGTACAGCCTTCCTCTGTGATCAGACAGCCTGACAGCCTGCACACACATGCACACACACACACACAGAAGTATCATCAGTGATCTCATCTTGTATGTCCTACAACAATAACCACCTGGACAATCAGAATCCTCGCCTGAGAGTCTCCAGTGTACAGTGTGGACTCTCCAGTCCAGCAGACAGCAGCTTCACTCCTGAATCCTTCAGGTCGTTGTTACTCAGGTCCAGCTCTCTCAGACGTGAGGACTGGGAGCTGAGAACTGATGAGAACTCCTGACAGGATTTCTCTGTGAGGTTGGTTTGATTTAACCTATAAATGAGAAAAACACATTTTCCTATGTTTTAGCTTTTAGTGCCTCTGATCTGCAACATAGGTTTTGTATATGTATCAAGTGCCTCTGTTTGTTATTTTATGTTTCAGTGCAAACATATGATGATCTGAACACCATCAGGGTTATGCACACATAACACATACAGATCAAGATCTAACCTGAGAGTCCTCAGTGCACAGTGTGGACTCTGTAGTTCAGCAGAGAGCAGCTTCACTCCAGAATCCTGCAGGTCGTTGTTACTCAGGTCCAGCTCTCTCAGAGTAGAAGACTCAGAGCTGAGAACAGAGTTCACAGCTTGACAGCTTCTCCATGACAGACTACAGTCACTCAGCCTGAAGAGGAGATGGACATAAAGAAGCTGGATACCAGACAGAAGCACAAGGCAACCTGCCTTTTCTTCATCAAATATGAAAAAATAAAAAAAATAGTGTGGTGAATTCAATTCGTGAAAAACAGTATATCCAAAAATTCAGTTCAGTCTTATGTAACGTCTGTATGTATGCATGTGTATATGGGGAGGTAGATGAGGACAGGGAGAGGTTTTAGTGTATCCAGTGGAAGCCAAGACAGTGGCTGAGAGGGCGTCAGGCCGAGACCACTTATCTGTACGTTTGGTGGAGCTCAGACTGGCCAAGTATCGCGTAAAAAGACATCCAGTGACTTTACACACACTCTGGGATTGCTTTTAGTTCTTTTTAAAAACTCCTCTACAGAATGATGTGTTTGGTTTTTCTCCTATTCCTCTCACTTCCTCCTAGTCTCCTCCATGCTGTCTTTGTCTAACTGGCAAAAATTACCCTTCCCCCCAGCTCCCAGGTGTACTTAACTGTTTACTAGTCCCTCCCCTTACCTCTGAGGAGGGAATGCAGCGATTCACTTCCTGCCACAATACACATTTAGATTTCCTTATTTCCATCGATAAGCCACCACAAGGTGTATCATGTGATGCAGGCTAGCTAGACCTGCAGTCATCACTGTAGCCTGGGCCATATTATCCAATTGGTCCACACCCACTGAGGCCCAAAAAAATGTCCAAAATACCAGAAGTATTGTTATCATTGCAAACGGCATATGTCTTGGGCAAAAATGAAAAGCCTGACAGATGAAGCAACAGTTACTATGGTTGAGTTGGTTGAAAAATTTAATGTTTCCTTCTCTTTCATAGTGATAAGAGAAAAACATAAAAAGGGAAAACAAAGCACTGCACAAAAGCATCATGGTGTGATCTTACCAGAGCATTTCCAGTGTACAATATGGACTCTCCAGTCCAACAGAAAGAAGCTTCACTCCTGAATCCTGCAGGTTGTTGTTACTCAGGTCCAGCTTTCTTAGAGTAGAGGACTGGGTTATGAGAAGTGATGAGAACTCCTCACAGCATTTCGTTGTGAGGCCAGTTTGACATAACCTAATTAAAAACAAAAAACTGTTTAACTGTTACAGTGTGGTCCTCTTTGTTGTGCTCTTAAATGAACCAACAAGTGGCATATTTATGAATTCCATTTGTGAATTGTTGTGGCCTGAAGTTCAGACATATGTTCATTAATGAGACAGTAGAAACCAAAGGAATATATCTGTAAACTGGATAGTTTATCAACGTTGTCGTCGTCTTCTTCCACTTTATCCAAGGGTGGGTCGTGGGAGCAGCAGCTTCCGCAGGGAGGCCCAGACTTCCCTCTCTGAGGTCACTTCGTCCAGCACTTCCAGGGGAACCCCAAGGCATTCCCAGGCCAGCCGAGAGACATAGTCCCTCCAGTGTGTCCTTGGCCTTCCCTGGGGCCGCCTTCCGGAGGGGCATGACCAGAACACTTCACCAGGGAGGCGTCCAGGAGGCATCCTCACTAGATGCCCAAGCCACCTCAGCTGGCTCGTCTCGAGGAGGAGTAGCCGTTCTACTCCGAGCTCCCCGCGGATGCCCGAGCTTCTTACCCTATTTCTAAGGGCGAGCCGAGCCACTCCGCAAAGGAAGCTCATTTCGGCTGCTTGTATTTGCGATCTCATTCTTTCGGTCACTACCCAAAGCTCGTGACCATAGGTCTGTAAACTGTATAGTTTATAAAAAAAAATCATATTTGTTTCAATAATGCAGAAACTCAGTGTTACACACACAAACACACAGAAGGTAATCTAACCTGAGAGTCTCCAGTGTACAGTGTGGACTCTCCAGTCCAGCAGAGAGCAGCTTCCCTCCTGAATCCTTCAGGTCGTTGTTACTCAGGTCCAGCTCTCTCAGACGTGAGGACTGGGAGCTGAGAACTGATGAGAACTCCTGACAGCATTTCTCTGTGAGGCTGGTTTGATTTAACCTTATAATAATCAATAAAACAAACATGTTATAGATACCATCACAGAACAGTTCAATGTCAGTAAACAGGACTAATTTCCAATATGATTCATGGTGTAAACAATGCATGGTCACAATTTTAAGATTTAATATTCATATACAGAAAAGATGTCTAAGCTCCAGCTGACTTTTTTTAATCATCTCCTATTGTTTCATATGAATAAGAATTCCACATAAAACAGTGTTACACAAAAGCACAACAGTGTGATCTGACCTGAGAGTCTCCAGTGTACAGTGTGGTCTCTCCAGTCCAGCAGAGAGCAGCTTCACTCCTGAATCCTTCAGGTCGTTGTTACTCAGGTCCAGCTCTCTCAGACGTGAGGACTGGGAGCTGAGGACTGATGACAGAGCTTTGAAGCTTTTCTCTGACAGATTGCAGCCACTCAGACTGAAGAGAAGTTAAGAATAAAGACAATCAATAATACTGTTTGCAAAAAAAATGGAAAAAAAAGTACAAATAATATAATTCAGTTGTAGTTAGTATCTTTGGTGTCTGTGCACTTACAGAGCTTTGTTGGAGGCTTTGACCAATGGCAGCAGGCTCAGAAGAGCCTCCTCTGAAGCAGAGAATTTCTTCAGGTCAAACTTGTCCAGATCTTTGTCTGATGACAGTAAGATGAAGACCAGAGCTGACCACTGAGCAGGAGTCAGTTTACCTGTGGAGAGACTTCCTGAACTCAGGTACTGTTGGATCTCCTCCACTAGAGAAAGATCATTCAGTTCATTCAGACAGTGGAACAGATTGATGATTCTCTCTGCAGACAGATTCTCACCAATCTTCTTCTTGATGTACTTGGCTGTTTTGATTGATGATTGATGATTGGTCTGTGAGCTTCTTTTCTTGTTCAGTAGGCCTTCAGGGAGATTGGTCTGATTGGTCTCCAGAGAAAGACCCAGGAGGAAGCGGAGGAACAAGTCCAGGTGTCCATTTGGACTCTGTAAGGCCTTGTCAATAGCAAACCTGTGGACCTCTGTCACAGATGTTTTGCTGAAAATCAGTCGCACACGTTCACCAAACGTTTGCCCTGGCTCAGACATCACATTCTTGCGTCTGTTAATGAGTTTCCTCTCTACATGTAGAGCTGCCAAAAACTCCTGAACACTCAGATGGATGAAGCTAAACATCTTGTCATCTTCTTTCTTCTTCCCACGTTCTTCTTTAAAGATCTCTGTGAACACTCCTGAACACACTGAGGCTCCTCTGACATCGAAGCCACTCTCTTTTAGGTCTTTCTCGTAGAAGATCAGGTTGCCCTTTTCCAGCTGCTGTAATGCCAGTTTTGCTAATGACTTGATGTACTGAATGCACTGCTTTGGGTTATTCCTGTCTTTTGTCCGATCGGTCTGAAACACCAGGAATTCTGTGTACATCTCAGTCAGGGTCTTGGGCAGCTCTCCTCCCTCTCTGGTCTTCATCAGATCCTCCAGAACTGTAGCAGTGATCCAGCAGAAGACTGGGATGTGGCACATGATGTGGAGGCTTCGTGATGTCTTGATGTGGGAGATGAGTTTGGTGGCCTGCTCCTCATCTCTGAATCTCTTCTTGAAGTACTCGTCCTTCTGTGGGTCAGTGAACCCTCTGACCTCTGTCATGATGTCGACAAAATCAGAATGGATCTGATTGGCTGCTGCAGGTCGTGTGGTTATCCAGAGGCGAGCACAAGGAAGCAGTTTTCTCTTGATGAGGTTTGTCAGCAGCTCATCCACTGAGGTCGACTCTGTAACATCAAATCTAACTGCCTGGTTTTTATTGGTAGAGCAGTCCAGTTGAAGTCGGCTCTCATCCAGTCCATCCAAAACAAACAGAACTTTGAATTCACTTCTGTCATAGTTGGTGATTCCTGATGACTGCAGAGTTGTAAAGATGTCATTAAGAGCTTCTTCTGGGATGACTCTGGCCTCAGTGATACATTCATGAATGAGCTCTGTCAAAGAAAACTTTTCTCCTGTCCATAAGTTCAGCTGGCGAAAGGTGAAAGGGAATATGAGATGCACATCCTGATTGGCTCTTCCTTCAGCCCAGTCCAACACAACTTTGTTCACAAGAACAGTTTTTCCAATTCCTGCGATTCCAGTGGTCAGCACTGTTCTTATGGGTCTTTCTTTTCCAGAGGGAGGTTTGAACATCTCACTGGGTTTAATTGATGTCTCTGTATCTGCTGGCTTCACCACCGCCTCAATCTGTATGACCTCATGCTGTGTGTTGATGTGGATGTCACCCCCAGCTGTGATGTACAGCTCTGTGTAGATATCAACCAGACGTTCCTCATCCTTCTTCTGTAACCACCCCTGTTGTACACACTTAAACTTGTCCTGGAGGTTTGACTGAAGCAGCTGTTGATAATATGAGATGTGTCGTGGCTCTGGTACTGGAACAATCTCATCTGTGACATAAACAGGAAATGAAACACACACAATCAGCCTGTTTTGTCACCAGAATCAGAAAAGAACTGGGTTTTTGTTTTGCAAACAGGTATGTTACAGGTATTCTGGAAGTGTGTATATTTACAAAAGTATTTTAACCTTTCAAGGACTCTCCTTTCATACCTGAGCATGATATCACCTGCTAGAAAAAACTGTTTACCTGTGGAAAGTATTATAAGGTGTTATTTGAACATCCAACAACTTTTAAAGTGTTTTTGTTCTTTGTACTGTCTTCTATTGAATATCTTATACAAGCTATACATTTGTGTCCAACCAATCAGTGTACAGCTGGTTATGCCAGGAGATGCAGACATGGTTTAAGCCTACGTGAGTGATGACGTATGTGAAGTGACTATTTGGCTCTGCTGAAGAGGTCAGCATAGTAAGAGTTTTACTGTGTCATATGCTTCATTGATTTGATTAGCTGAAGTTCACTCATGATAAACAGTTTATATATATTGCCTCCCGACAGCTTGCAGTTTATGTTACTGTCTTCTGCAGACAAGGAAACAATATTCAAAACCTTTGGGACATTTGGGACAATCTCATAATCTTTGATTCCACTCAGTTATAATGGAGTCATAATGTTTCATGCAAGTCAAAAACAACAACAACAAAAACCTACATTTGGTCTGTCAGGGCTTCCATACAAACCAGAGGATGCAGCAGCTTTACCTTCACTGTGAGAGGAGGGAGGTCCACCAGCATCATTTTTTTTTTTTTGAACATTTATTAAAACATATTCCTTGACAAGACATCCACACAGTGTTAGAGTATCAGATATAGACAGTTAACTAGTAGACCAAGAAATAAAATAAAATAGACATTACTGCAGTAATATACACAGGAGGGGGTAACAAGGTATCATCCAAGTGTTCGTTCTCTTACTTTCAATCTGATCAGCCCAGTTGAGTTGAACTTCTTACATTTAGTCACTCAAATAGTTTATGACAGGAGCCCACTTTTCCAAATACAAGTCCATCCGGAGTCGTAACCGCGCAGTTAAGCTTTCCATACAGTTCACAGTTTTCAGCCTTTGTGTCCATTGTAGTAAAGTCGGTGGTTGAGGCTTAAGCCAGTTCACAGTAATCATTTTGTGGGCAATTATCACAAGAGCTCTAAGCAGGTACAGCTGATTATTTCGAAGATCTGTGTGAAGTGTCCCTAGAATCAACTGCTGAGGATCAATCAGCCTGTCCAACTTTAAGATCCCACGTATTTCCTCCATCACCTCTTTCCAGAATTTTAGCAGTTTGGGGCAATCCCAGAAAATATGTGAGAAATCTCCCACTAGACCACAGCCTCTCCAGCAGAGAGAGGAACTTTTTTTGTCATATTTAGCTATCACTATAGGAGTTTTAAAATATCTCATCCTCACCTTCCAACTGAATTCTCTCCAAGTTGGGCTGCTTAAGCATCTGTGCCAGGACACCCAGGACCTCTCCCACTCATCATCCCCAATTATAGCATTAGCCTCCAATTCCCATTTGCCCTTTACATCCAGTGTGTCCGCAGAACTATCATTATGAATTTTGCTGTATAAACAGGATACTATTTTTGACACATTTCGATTTTCTGCTACCTCAATCCAGTAACGTTCAAAATTTGAAGGTTCCTTTCTAATTTTGTCCCAATCCTTGTGCGTAGTCAAATAATGCCGAATTTGAAAATATCTAAATAAATCCTTTGATTCAATACCATATTGTGTCTGAAGTTGCGAGAAGGCCCTGAGTGTCCCTCCTTCCATTAACTGATTTATAGTAATCAGACCTTTTTCAGCCCACTTATTAAAACCTCTGTCTAGTTTGGCTGGTAGAAATCCACAGGCCTCCACCACCTTTGTTGCCCTGGATACAGACAATGGCAGATTTAACAACAGTCTTATCTTCCTCCACACCCTTAATGTGTAATTAACCCACTCATTACGTATCTTAAGGACACGGCATGCACTTATACTTAAAAAGGGGAGGGCAGTGAGTGATACATTCCTTATAGAACTTTGCTCAATGTGTACCCATTTTGTATCCATATCTAATCTCATCCACGAGACCAATACTCTTAGCTGCGCTGCCCAATAATAACTCCTGAAGTGAGGCAGGGACAAGCCCCCCTTCTCTTTACTTGCACAGAGAACTTTGAGTCTCACTCTGGGCCTTTTGTTCTGCCATATAAATTTGGAAACCAAATGATCCAAGAATTTAAAAGTAGCTAGAGGGACCACAATAGGAAGAGAGACAAAAAGAAATAGCAACCTTGGCAGCACATTCATCCTTATAACTTCAACTCTGCCTATCAATGATAGAGGAAGCATCCCCCATCTTTCAAAATCTTTTCTGATTTGAGAAATAAGTTTGTCATAATTAGCTTTATATAATTGAGAAGAGGTGTGTGTCAAATTCACCCCTAGGTATCTAAAGCCCTCTTTCGACCATCTAAATTTCACTTGATTATCTAATTGTTTAGGCCAGCTCCCTGTGATCATCATTGCTTCAGATTTCCCCTCGTTAACCTTATACCCTGAAACTTCCCCATATTTCCCCAAGCACTGCATTAGAACCGGTATAGACGACAAGGGGTTTTTTACAAACAAAAGAACGTCATCTGCGAAAAGGGCTATTTTATGTGTCATGCCTCCCCCATCAACTATCCCCTCAATCCGATCATTTCCCCTAACTAACTCTGCGAGCGGTTCGATACACAGTGCAAACAAAACAGGTGAGACCGGATTTCCTTGCCGAACTCCTTTCTTCAGGTTGAAAAATTTAGAGCAACAACCATTGACTCTAACTCTAGATATCGGGTCCTTATTTATAGTATTAATCCAATTAATAAATGTCAAATTAAACCCCATTTTTTCCATGGTATAATTTAAAAACGACCAGTCCACCCTGTCAAACGCCTTCTCGGCGTCGAGGCCGAGAAGCATTGAGGGGTGGCCCGAGTCTCTTGCTATTGATTGTATGTTTAGGGCCCTTCTAATGTTATTTGCCCCCTGACGCCCTGGTATAAACCCGGTCTGGTCGGGGTTAATCAATTTCCCCAGGTGTTTCTGCATTCTCTTCGTCAGTATGGAGCTAAGAATTTTTACATCAGTCCCAAGCAAGCTAATGGGTCTGTAGGCACCACACTCAATTGGGTCTTTCCCCTCTTTGTGTATTACTGTTATTATGGCCTCTGACCAGCTCTTAGGGGGGTCATTTTCGCTTAATGCATAGTTAAATATTTCACAGAGTTTAGGCACCAACTCTGTCTTTAAGGTTCTGTAAAATTCCCCAGGAAAACCATCTGTGCCAGGAGATTTGTTATTTTTCAAGGACATGATAGTTTCCTCTATTTCACTTTCCAAAATTGGGGTTGATAAGTTCTCCGCCTCTGCCTCTGATAGTTTTACTAGGTTAAGATCTCTAAAGAAAGCCTCTAAATTGGCTGTGGTTGGCACGATCTCTGGAGCATCATACAGGTTCCTATAGAAGCTTTGAAATGCTTCAGCCACATCTACCGGGTGTGTAACTTCTGTCCGGGATATTGGGTGTCTTATTTTAGGAACAATACGACTTGCCTGTTCTTTCCTCAGCTGAAATGCAAGTAGTCGACTCGCCCGATTTCCCAACTCATAATACCTTTGGTCCGTGTATCGAAGCGCTCCCTCTACCTTAAGTGTAAGCAAGTCATCCAAAGCAGTTCTACAATGCTGCAGTTGTTTCAATATGTCCTCATCCCCAGTTATTTTATGTTCATGTCCCAGTCGTTTTATATCATCTTCTAATTGTTTCTCTTTCTCCAATCTCTGTTTTTTTAATTTAACAGCTATCTCAATGCATTTCCCTCTTAAAACTGCCTTAGCACCATCCCAAAGGGTGGAGGGGGAGACTGCTCCATTTTCGTTTATTGCAAAATATTCTTGTAGAGTTTGTTTTAGTTGTTGTTGAATTATTGTGTCTGTTAACAATGAAACGTTTAATCTCCAGTATTTAAAATGTCTTTCGAACCCCAATTTTAATTTAAGCCTAACTGGACCATGATCGGATAAGGTAATAGGTTCTATAACGCAATCCTCAATCTTGTGAAGGCTCTGCTTAGAAATGCAAATCAGATCAATTCTAGAATATGATCCATGCACGTTGGAAAAGAAAGTAAAGTCCTTAGTCGTTGGATTCTTGGCTCTCCAGCTATCAACAAGCCCTAACCCCTCCAACATATGTTTTACCGCCTTAGATTTCCTACTCGGGGGGCCCTTGATCTGCAGGCAATTTGTCAAGTTTTAAGTTCAAGACACAATTAAAATCCCCTGCTAGAATTACAGTTCCTCTAGCTTCCCTTGCCAATATGGATGCGATATCCATGAAAAAAACAGGGTCATCATTATTCGGAGCATAAATATTCATGATGGTTAACTCTACCCCACCTATGGTTCCTATAATCACTATGTACCTGCCCTCCCTATCCTTTACTTCTCTTTGTATTGCAAAGTTAGCGGATCGATTGATCAGAATTGCTACTCCTCTCTTTTTACTGTTTGGACAGGATGCATAGAACACCTGCCCAACCCACTCTCTCCTCAGTTTTTTGTGTTCAGCATCATTTAAGTGAGTTTCTTGTAATAGTCCTATAGAGCAACTATATTTTCTTAACTGGGCTAGGATCTTCTTTCTTTTTATAGGATGATTAATACCTTTAACATTATAACTAACAACCCCTAAGTCAGACATAAAATAATGTATGTTTCTGCATTTTTTCTTCTCCAAAATTCACCATTGCTTACAATAAATGGCCTTACTTTAACATTTACATCATGTACCTGTGTGGGCGTAACGAACGTGTCAAAGATATAAGAACTCTTAAGAAATAACCGTAAATGAACAGAACTGTCATAGTTGACTTCCAAAATCCCAGCTGGGTGCAGAGTTGTGTCCAGCCCCTGTTGTCTTATAGGCAGAGAGTTGTGGCCTTTAACACTCTCTGGGGGATACACACTTGGTGCTAACCAAACCCCTACACAGAGAAAAAAACAGATTCCTCTGCGAGGCTGTAGTCCCATCTCGGGTATCATCAATAATATCAAAATAAAGGCAAAAACGAGTGTTTCACTCCTCCTTTACACTAACCTTTACATATGATTATCACTTATATTCAGCATGTTCAGCTGTCCACGTTTCATCTAAAGGAAAAAATATAACTTCTTATCGTTGTCATGAGTTAAACATAACCTCCAAAACTTTATCCGTGCATCTCCATCACTCCCGCAGGAAGAACCGTAGATCAGCGTCTGATAGTGACGCGTCTCTTTTTCCTCTCCTCCCGCTCTCCTGCGTCCTCCATGACTCCCTCGCGAGCTCCCGCTCCATCTTCTCTCTATCGCTCACCTGCACAGTGATGCCCAGCTCCCCCAGGGTCGGTACAGCTTCGATCAGCGTTGGGAAAGTTTTCTCTCCGGTGTCCAGGGAGATTTTCAACTGCGCCGGGAAGCGACATCTGGCCTGGATACCTTTGTCCTTCAGCTGCTTTATCACTCCTCGGACCCGCGCTCTCTTTCTCTGCACCTCCGGAGAGTAGTCTTGGTCAAAATATATCACTTTTCCTTGAAACGTGACTCGTTTCTGCGCCCAGGCTTGGCGCAGGACCGCTTCTTTCACTGTGTAGTCTAAAAATCTCACGATGATGGAGCGCGGGGGAGCGGAGGCCGCCGGCTTCAGTCCCAAAGCTCTGTGCGCTCGCTCTATTTGTATGTTTATCTCCGGTGGAAGCTGCAGCGTCGTATTAATTAGTTGTTTCACGAACTCCACCATGCCATTTAGATAGATTCGCAAATTATTGCGGCGCATTCGGTTTTGTAAGTCTTCGCAGATGTTAGCCAGTGCCGCCTCGCGTCTTACTAGATGTCGGAGCACCCGCTCATGTCGCTGGCCTGTATCTTCCACCGCTCCAACCCTTGACTCCGCATCCTCGGTCCTCCGCTCCAGCTTCTCCATCCTCTGTTTCAGGTCCGACACCGACGTTTCCAATCTGGATAAGGAGGCTTTGGTGTCTGTAAACGCCTCTTGGTTTTCTTTCCTCAGTTCCCTTAACTCCTGGAGGATCTCCGCCATGCTTATTGCGCCTTCGTCTGCACTTGCTTCATCTAAACAAGATGGCGGTCCCTTTTTTCCTTTGGCGTCTCCTTCGAGAGTTTTTAAAAGTTTCGCTGTGTTTCTCTTATCCCTGTTCGCGGCCATGATCTATTTTGGATTTCTGGTTATTCCTTTTACCTCTAAGTTAGTTTACAAACTTACAAACAGCCGGACATCGCCGATTTGCAGCGGAGCTAACACTCGTTGCGTGCGTCTCAGCACATGGCGCCACCGGAAGTCATCAGCATCATTGACGTCCACTGATCCTGAGAGAGAGACTGTGTGTTATATTCTCAGTTGGACTAATTACTTTATCATGAAGTTAATCAGTGCTTACAGTAAGATTGTTATCCACGTCGGCGGTAATGACTCCCGGTTACGCCAATCGGAGGTCACTAAAATTAATGTTTCATCGGTGTGTGAATACGCCAAGACGATGTCGGACTCTGTAGTTTTCTCTGGACCCCTGCCCAATGTGACCAGTGATGACATGTTTAGCCGCATGTCGTCATTTCACCGCTGGCTGTCGAGGTGGTGTCCAGCAAACGATGTGGGCTTCATTGACAATTGGACACCTTTCTGGGGAAAACCTGGTCTGATTAGGAGAGACGGCATCCATCCCACTTTGGATGGAGCAGCTCTCATATCTAGAAACATGGACCAATTTATTAAACGACCGAAACCGTGACAACCCAGAGTTGAGACCAGGAAGCAGAGCTGCAGTCTTACACGCTTCTCTGCGCCTCCATTAGAGCAGTTGCCCACCCAGTACTTTAGTATAGAGACTGTGTCTGTCCCCCGTCCACCTACATTGTTTAAAGATAAAACAAACAGAAGAGGAGTTCATCATAAAAACTTAATAAAAATTAAATCAACATCTCCACCAGTACAAAACAAGAGCATTAAATGTGGACTCTTGAATATCAGGTCCTTGTCCTCTAAAGCTCTTTTAGTCAATGAATTAATATCTGATTATGATATTGATTTATTTTGTCTCACTGAAACCTGGCTGCAGGAGGGTGAATATGTTAGCTTAAATGAATCCACTCCTCCCAGTCATTGTAATAATTCAAATAATTCATTTGAAAGTCTTGTTCTTAGCCTCACTCACCCAACATGGAAAACAGTCCAGCCAATCCTATTTGTTATAATATATCGCGCTCCTGGCCCTTACTCTGAATTTTTATCTGAATTTGCAGAATTTGCATCAGGCTTGATCCTTAAAACAGATAAAGTAATCATTGTAGGTGACTTTAATATTCATGTGGACAACCACAATGATAGTCTTAGTACTGCATTTATCTCTTTATTAGATTCAGTTGGCTTCTGTCAGATTGTAAATAAACCGACTCATCGTCTGAACCACACCCTTGATCTCGTTCTCTCATATGGCATTGAACTTGATCATCTTATAGTCTATCCACAGAATCCTCTTCTTTCTGACCATGTTTTAATAACCTTCGAGTTCATATTACTGGACTATAAGCCTTTTTGTAGAAACTCTTACAGCAGATGTTTATCTGACAGTGCTGTTGCAAAATTCAAGGAAGTGATTCCTTCAGTACTGAACTCAATGCCATGTCTCAATGTAGTAGAGAACTTGTCTGCTCCCATGAGCCCCTCACAAATAGATCATATTGTTGAGAGCACTACAGGCTCATTACAGACAGCACTTGACTCTATTGCACCTCTGAAAAAGAAGATAATTAAACAGAGGAGGTTAGCACCATGGTATAGCCAGCAGACTCGTAAATTAAAGCAAGTGGCACGTAATTCTGAACGCAAATGGCGTGCCACTAAACTGGAAGAATCTCGCTTAGTCTGGCAAGATAATCTTAAAACCTACAGGAAGGCTCTCCGTAATGCCAGAACAGCTTATTACTCTTCTTTAATTGAGGAAAACAAGAACAACCCCAGGTTTCTCTTCAGCACTGTAGCCAGACTAACAGAGAACCACAGCTCTATTGACCCATCTACTCCTCTGGGTCTAACTAGTAATGACTTCATGAGCTTCTTTAATGATAAAATTCTAAATATTAAAAATACATCATGCCTTTCCTTCGACAGGCACTGATCTGCATTCTGATACAGCAAGTTTGGAAACAGCTGCAAAACCTGATACATATTTAGACTGTTTTTCTCCCATTGACCTTCATCAAATAACTTCAATAATTTCTTCATCTAAGTCGTCAACCTGTCTCCTAGACCCCATCCCAACCAGGCTGCTCAAGGATGTTTTACCTTTAGTTAGCCCTTCTTTACTGGATATGATTAACCTGTCTTTATTATCAGGATGTGTACCACAGTCCTTTAAAGTAGCTGTAATTAAACCTCTTCTTAAAAAGCCCACTCTAGATCCAGAGGTTTTGGCCAATTACCGACCGATATCAAACCTTCCCTTTCTTTCTAAGTTACTTGAGAAAGCTGTAGCTAACCAGACCACTTCTATTCAGTCTATATATGCTTCCTCTAGGGAACATTATTAGGAATCACTCCATTAATTTTCATTGTTATGCTGACGACACCCAATTATATTTATCGATCAAGCCTGATGAAACCAATCATTTAGCCAAACTGCAAGCGTGCCTTAGGGATATAAAAAGTTGGATGACCTACAATTTTCTGATGTTGAACTCAGATAAAACTGAAGTTCTTGTAATTGGACCCAAACACCTCAGAAACTCTCTTTCCGGAGACTTGGCCACCTTAGACGGGATCACCCTGGCCTCCAGCTCCACCGTAAAGAACCTTGGAGTTATTTTTGATCAGGATTTGTCCTTTAATGCCCACATAAAACAAATTTCAAAGACTGCATTCTTCCACTTACGTAACATTACCAAAATCAGACGCATCCTGTCCCAAGCGGATGCAGAAAAACTAGTCCATGCATTTGTTACTTCTAGGCTGGACTACTGTAACTCTCTATTATCAGGCTGCCCCAATAAGTCTCTGAGGACTTTGCAGCTAATTCAGAATGCTGCTGCACGTGTCTTGACAGGAACCAAGATCAGAGATCACATCTCACCCATTTTGGCTTCCTTGCACTGGCTACCTGTTAAATCTAGAATAGAATTTAAAATTCTTCTCCTTACATACAAAGCTCTTCATGGCCAGGCACCATCATATCTAAAAGACCTCATAGTACCCTACTACCCCTCTAGACCACTGCGCTCGCGGTTTCTTGTGGTTCCTATAGTTTCCAAAAGTAGACTGGGAGCCAGAGCTTTCAGCTATCAAGCTCCTCTTCTGTGGAACAAACTACCTTTCTGGGTTCGGGAGGCAGACACGGTCACCACATTCAAGACTAGACTTAAGACTTTCCTTTTTGATAGCGCTTATAGTTAGGGCTGGCTCAGGCCTTCCCTTAGTTATGCTGCCATAGGACCAGACTGCCCCCCCCCCCCCCCCCGGAGTTTCTTCTTCCCCAGAGTTTCTGTGCTTTCTCGTCCAGCAGGTTCTCATGGATCGTGGCTGCCGCCGTGGTCTGCTGCTGACGTCCACCATATTTAGCATTACATGCCATATATAGTCATTATTGCTACCATCCCCACTACAGCTTTGTTGGTTAATGACTTATTGCTGCTGTGCATCTGTGTTCCACTGCTACTGCAATCACCTCACCATTTATTGTAATTCATTGTAATGTACAACATGTTTGTGTTGATTGTTCTGTACATGTGACATCCATTGCACGTCTGTCCGTCCTGGGAGAGGGATCCCTCCTCTGTGGCTCTTCCTGAGGTTTCTTCCACATGTTTTCCCTGTTAAAGGTTTTTGTGGGCAAGTTTTTCCTCACTCGAACCGAGGGTCTAAGGACAGAGGGTGTTACTCCCTGTACAGATTGTAAAGACCTCTGAGGCAAAATGTGTTTTGTGACTTTGGGCTGTACAAATAAAATTTGATTTGATTTGATTTGATTTGATTCTCACTTGTTTCTGTGTTATGTTCTGTAGGTCTGCTTTCATCTTGAATAGCTGATTAGTTATTTAAGGGGGATTGTGATTAGTCCTAAATTTAGTGACATGCAGGTATTCCTCACAGTCAGTCAACCATCTTTAGTTTGTTATCATCTGCATCACAGTTTGTTGAAACCTCTTTTTATGAACAACCTTATTTGCACTTCACTTAAAAATCGTTGCATCGTTTGCACAGGAAGTAAATTCCACATGCACCACGGAACAACTTAAAAATCCCTCAAAGTTTCCAATCTGAGAATAAAACTGTGAGCTTGCTGCTACTTATATGAGATGATATATTATTGGCTGTCAAACATACAGGAAACTCAAAATCGTTCATGTTGTCTATCATCAAAGTTCAGAACGTTATTTAGAGCTATCCTCCTTCTCGCTATCATGGATACATGACTGAGCAAAACATCTTTTCATTGGTCAACAAGATTCTAAAGGCAAATATGTTCAATGTATAGAAAATATATGTATAGAAAATGTGACTGTAAATGTCCTGCCGAAGTTGCATGAATCTCTCTTTAATGAAGCATGATGGGATGTGTATGATTAATACACAGAACTCGATGGCTCTGTGAGATGTAACCTCTAAGTTCCCAAAGACTGTAGATACTATCTGAGCAGTGTTGACAGACTAACTGTTGTGCTCATTACCATTCTGAGCATTTAATACTCTGACAATGACTTTATGTATTAGGGAACTACTGTACTGCTTTCTTCACGTCCATCGACATATCAACCACACATGCATAACAGCATTATGGCAGCAGAAATGAATAAATAAAGTCATCACACCTCGTCCCCTCAAACTTAAACCTCTCCTCATCATTATGAGCTCAGACCTCCACTTGTTTTTCTTTGGTGAATAAAATGATCTTCTGTCCTGAGAGCCTGTTCCTTTAAGCACTGTGTCACTCTCTGTATCTGAAAACATCAAAATGAGAAATGTGACTGACCTTCTGGTCCTGAGCTCGTCTCTGACAGACTCTGGACCAGATCGTTCCTGTTGATCTTCTCTAAAGCCTTCTTGGTCACCTTCAGAGCTCCATCAAGTTTATAGGTGTTCACCATCAGGTCCACGATGTCCCGTCTGTCTGCCTTCTCCAGCTTGGACACTTTGATGGTTTGGTATCCATCCAGGACGTCAGGCTGCTTCAGATACCATGTGAAGTTCTTCAGTTCATCGTCTGTCAAATCCTCCAGAGTGTTCAAAAGGTCCTCTGACGACATCGTGGCTAAAATCAGGCAGTATCCTCAACCTGAAGGAGCAGTATGACACAATGTATCAGAGCAACAGGAGTTGTGATTGGCTGACACAGGAGCCTGGCCAATCAGAGCTTATAATAAAGTGCTACACTGTTTAAGAAACTAACGTTAAATGCAGGACGGTAATTATTTGTCAGATCCGTTCATTCCTTCAGAAAACCTTTTGTTCCACCAGCTTTTAGCTATTTGAATAATGAAGCAGAAAAAAGAAACCATAACGTTAACACCATCTCAACTAAATATGAACACAACAACAGTTTTTCCAGAATGGATGAATCGAAATAAGAAGCAGAGCTTTGAAGGCGTGCTCATGTGGTGGTTTGAGAAACATGATTCTTTACCACCTTAAAATAACACAGCAAACATTTGCTGAGCATTAAACACAAAGCACAGCTGAGGCTGTTTTTATAGAGTGAAAGGAAGCAAACTACAAGCTTCACCTCACAAATGTAACAATGATCTTACCTCTGACGGTTTGGAGAATCTTACAACATGTGAACATTAAAGTCCAGTCACTGTGCAGTCTGACTGCAGCTTCAAAGTAAATGAAAAATGAGGAAACTGACTGAATGAGGAACAAAGCTGTGTCAGCACCAAGTGAAATCCCAACTTCAGCTTTTTGACGTTCTCTTTTTCTCTTGAGTTCCTGTAATTATCCTCCATCATTACATCAACACAACGGGTCATGTTTCATTCTCGTGTTTAGCTGATAAGTTGAGATAACTGTCAGAAGAAGCCTGAAAGACAAAGAAAGGCTTCTCATTGAAAATCGAAGCCGCTGGGTCAGTCACAGCAGTCGCTGTAGCTCTGCTTGGCCACTAGATGTCCTCATTGATCTTCAGTGACGTGCAGAAAAGAAGAAGAAGATGCAGACAGTCATCCCTGAGCTGATTGGAGCCTTATTAACTTTTATTATTATTAATAATTATTAAACTTCCTTTAGACTGAGCAGCTGCTTTTAGTGGTAAAATGTTTGTGAATTACACACTGATTATTTATCATCAATCAATAACAATAATAATAAAGCTGCACACAGCTGTGATAGATTTGCATCAATGCAGCATCAGAGCTGTCGCTCTTCAAAAGGAAAAAAAATAATATGAACAAAGAAATCTGACATTTGAACAATTCATTACGTGTCCGTAACCACACGAGATGACGGATAACTTTGACCTCATGCTGCCATTAAATGAATAAAACAAAGAAGCTTGTTGTCGCCTGCAGGACACAAAGTCAGCCGCCAGCACCAGCCTGGTTTGGTTGCATTGTGTAGTTCGTCTTCATCATCAGATGTTGTTCTAATCTTTTGGCTTTGAGCTCAGAAATAACAAATCATTCAGTTTGTCATCATCCAGATCAGACTCAGATTTCCTGCTCGTGCAGACGCCGTCTCTGAATTCTGTTTGGGATGAAGCATTCAAGGAAACAACAACCTTAAATTCTCATGTTTCAAACTGAATGACACAGGAACATTTGCATAGAATTCTGATCCAGCACAGTTACATCAGTCCACTCGTCCTGATCAGCTCTGTGACTAAGACTAAGACTAGGACTATTAAGACTAAAAACCAGTTTGAACCTGCAGCACAGGACAAAGTTCAGCTCGCTGTTTTATGAGTTCTCTGTGCAGTACTCTGTGTAGTACTCTGTGCAGTACTCTGTGTAGTACTCTGTGCAGTGCTCTGTGCAGTACTCTGTGTAGTACTCTGTGCAGTACTCTGTGTAGTACTCTGTGCAGTGCTCTGTGCAGTGCTCTGTGCAGTACTCTGTGCAGTACTCTGTGTAGTACTCTGTGCAGTACTCTGTGCAGTACTCTGTGTAGTACTCTGTGTAGTACTCTGTGCAGTACTCTGTGCAGTACTCTGTGTAGTACTCTGTGCAGTACTCTGTGCAGTACTCTGTGTAGTGCTCTGTGAGTAGTCTGTCAGTAGTGTCTCAGTCCAACATATGAATATAAACCATGCACGGCTTACATGAACTCGCCTTGCACAGCTTGTGGTCCCTCCCTTCAGCACACAATGGCGTCCAGCGTCCAGCGTCCCACACAGACTTTATACAGTCACTGATGGACTCAACATAGGAAGAGGACGGCTGGAGGACCGAGACACAGTGATGGAATAAATACTACAGGACTAAATATCAGCAAATGAGTCATTATCTACTTGATAAATATTCATCATGTTTTCTATGATTACAATGATTTTATTGTAACATCACAAACATCCAGTATCTGTTAGCAAAGGCTCACAGGATCACTCATATCTGGATGAACTGTGTGTGTTGGTGTCGGTGGGAAGTCGTCAGGTGCTGCAGAAAACACGGCAGACATCTGAAGGTGGGAACGCCGACGGCTGCCTGATAAGAAAAACACACGGACGTCAAGGCTGCTCTGACCTGCAGACACCTGTTCACAGGAAAACAGTTAATCAGTGACCAAAGTGGCTGATGTCTGTTTAAAAGAAGTCCCAGCACCTCCACAGCTACGCAAAGCATCAGCGTCTCTTCACCAGAATCACTGAATAAAGTTCTGTGGTTCTGGTTCTGTTCAGTGATCAGTGAGGCCCGGACAGAGATGACTGCAGCAGCCTCACCGTCACTCAGACCGGATCAAACAGGAAGCACTCCAACATCAGAAGAGAGAAAGAGTTTGATTGGATGTTAACAGAGTGCAGGATGACATCATCAGCAAGTTTTTATGGTTTATCAGGAAATGACAAACTCTGACATACCTGAAGAACACCTGAAGAACACCATGAAGAACACCTGAAGAACACCAGAAGAACACCTGAAGAACACCTGAAGAACACCAGAAGAACACCATGAAGAACACCTGAAAAACACCAGAAGAACACCTGAAGAACACCATGAAGAACACCTGAAGAACACCAGAAGAACACCTGAAGAACACCAGAAGAACACCAGAAGAACACCTGAAGAACACCATGAAGAACACCTGAAAAACACCAGAAGAACACCTGAAGAACACCATGAAGAACACCAGAAGAACACCTGAAGAACACCAGAAGAACACCTGAAGAACACCAGAAGAACACCTGAAGAACACCTGAAGAACACCATGAAGAACACCTGAAAAACACCAGAAGAACACCATGAAGAACACCAGAAGAACACCTGAAGAACACCAGAAGAACACCAGAAGAACACCTGAAAAACACCAGAAGAACACCAGAAGAACACCAGAAGAACACCTGAAGAACACCATGAAGAACACCTGAAAAACACCAGAAGAACACCTGAAGAACACCATGAAGAACACCAGAAGAACACCTGAAGAACACCATGAAGAACACCTGAAAAACACCAGAAGAACACCAGAAGAACACCTGAAGAACACCTGAAGAACACCAGAAGAACACCTGAAGAACACCTGAAGAACACCATGAAGAACACCATGAAGAACACCAGAAGAACACCTGAAGAACACCTGAAGAACACCTGAAGAACACCATGAAGAACACCTGAAAAACACCAGAAGAACACCATGAAGAACACCATGAAGAACACCAGAAGAACACCTGAAGAACACCAGAAGAACACCTGAAGAACACCTGAAGAACACCAGAAGAACACCTGAAGAACACCATGAAGAACACCTGAAAAACACCAGAAGAACACCATGAAGAACACCATGAAGAACACCTGAAGAACACCAGAAGAACACCTGAAGAACACCTGAAGAACACCAGAAGAACACCAGAAAAACACCAGAAGAACACCAGAAGAACACCATGAAGAACACCTGAAGAACACCATGAAGAACACCTGAAAAACACCAGAAGAACACCTGAAGAACACCATGAAGAACACCAGAAGAACACCAGAAGAACACCATGAAGAACACCTGAAAAACACCAGAAGAACACCAGAAGAACACCTGAAGAACACCTGAAGAACACCATGAAGAACACCAGAAGAACACCTGAAGAACACCTGAAGAACACCATGAAGAACACCTGAAAAACACCAGAAGAACACCATGAAGAACACCTGAAGAACACCAGAAGAACACCAGAAGAACACCTGAAGAACACCTGAAAAACACCAGAAGAACACCTGAAAAACACCTGAAGAACACCTGAAGAACACCAGAAGAACACCAGAAGAACACCTGAAGAACACCATGAAGAACACCAGAAGAACACCTGAAAAACACCAGAAGAACACCAGAAGAACACCATGAAGAACACCTGAAAAACACCAGAAGAACACCATGAAGAACACCATGAAGAACACCTGAAAAACACCAGAAGAACACCATGAAGAACACCATGAAGAACACCTGAAGAACACCATGAAGAACACCTGAAGAACACCATGAAAAACACCAGAAGAACACCATGAAGAACACCTGAAAAACACCAGAAGAACACCATGAAGAACACCATGAAGAACACCTGAAAAACACCAGAAGAACACCATGAAGAACACCATGAAGAACACCTGAAGAACACCATGAAGAACACCTGAAGAACACCATGAAAAACACCAGAAGAACACCATGAAGAACACCATGAAGAACACCATGAAGAACGTCTGAAGAACACCAGAAGAACACCTGAAGAACACCAGAAGAACACCTGAAGAACACCTGAAGAACACCAGAAGAACACCAGAAGAACACCTGAAAAACACCATGAAGAACACCTGAAGAACACCAGAAGAACACCATGAAGAACGTCTGAAGAACACCAGAAGAACACCAGAAGAACACCTGAAGAACACCAGAAGAACACCTGAAGAACACCAGAAGAACACCAGAAGAACACCTGAAAAACACCAGAAGAACACCTGAAGAACACCTGAAGAACACCATGAAGAACACCAGAAGAACACCTGAAAAACACCTGAAGAAACTGTCAGTGCTGGACAGACACTGGAGGCTGCGTGATGATCTCAGGTCACATTAAAATGATTTCTGATGTTTCTGCTGAAAATCATCAGGTCTGTGTTTAAACTCGCTGGTTTGAGTGAGACGCTGACAGGAAGTAAAAATCTGGAGAAACTTCAGCTCTGATCCCGTCAGGGTGGGGCCAGGTAGGTGGAGGGCGGGTGGGTGATGGCAGGGGGCGGGGGTCAGCGGTTGGGGTTCAGTGTGGTGCTTCAGCTCTCACTCTCACAACTCTTCTCAGACTGACTGTGTGTGTGTGTGTGTGTGTGTGAATCGCTGAGGTAAGGAAACCTTTTATTCTGAAACGTGACGTTAACGACAGGTTGAGTTGTGTGTTCTGTGAGCAGCTGCACGGTGCGTGTAACACGTGGACACAGCGTGATAGATGTTTGGGTCCAATTTAAAGACACAAATGATGATTTGGCTGATGTGTGGAGGCAGCAGCTGTCAGGGAAAATTCTGTTTTCTCATTTTATTTTTCTTATTTAACTTTAATTCAGTGCTGAAATTTGGACTGGTGGATTTCAGAAACATGTGGCGCCTTTAGACTCGACCAGAAACATAAAAAATTATACTTTTCTGTCCCAGACTAAAGGCTCCTCGCTCTGTTAACGTGTCAGTCACACTTTCTAATGAAACTTGTTATTTGTTGTTTGTTGATTCAGTGTCCACTGCTTGGACACCACGCAGCTCTAACTGCTGCTTTGTCCGTCCACGTCTTGCCTCGTTGGAGCCCTCAGAGCCTGCAGGCCGGAACGAATCCAACATGTCATCTGTGCTCAGGTCTACTCGACTGTCTGTGTGTTAACGTCGAGAAAACGCTGGAAAAACATTTCTTAGCTACTTTCACACTAAAGCAGATAAAATGAAACTTTTATATTCAGTTAATTTTGTCCATAAAAGCTGCTGACTGCTGGGCCTGAAAACCTCTTCTTCATCTGTGGTACAAACCACCAAAAACCACCAAAAACAAACGCCCCCAGTGCTCTGACTAACATGAGCTAACAGCAGCTAACATGAGCTAACAGCAGCTAACAGACTGAGCTAACATGAGCTAACAGCAGCTAACAAACAGAGCTAACATGAGCTAACAGCAGCTAACAGACCTAGCTAACATGAGCTAACAGCAGCTAACAGACCTAGCTAACATGAGCTAACAGCAGCTAACAGACCTAGCTAACATGAGCTAACAGCAGCTAACAGACCTAGCTAACATGAGCTAACAGCAGCTAACAAACAGAGCTAACATGAGCTAACAGCAGCTGACAGACTGAGCTAACATGAGCTAACAGCAGCTAACAAACAGTCAGTCACACTGACTGATCAGTCTGCTTTAAACAAGCAGTCTGTACTTTTTACTGACCGTACTATGTCTGAGGTTCAAGGGCTGACTTCTTCTACCACTGGGTAACAGAGGCTTGTTGGCGCTCCTGGTGGCAGCTGAAGGTATCACTGAGTTCAATGATTTCAAAAGACAGAAAAAGAATTTTAAAAACGATGTTTGTCCGTCCACATCTGCTGAAACTCGTCAGTCAGTGTCAGGTGAAGGTGTGTTTACAGGAAGCAGCTGTGATCCAGGTTAATCTCAGCTGGCAACTGTGAGCTTTGAATGTCTCACAGAGCCGGCTGAGGTTCCCCTGAACGCAGCACCATCACGTCCTGCAGGAGGACCAGGACGGCCTCACGGGGACGTCCTGCTGTCGTCTGAGATGTTTCTGGTTTTTATCCCAATATTTCAGCCACTATAACTGCCAACATTATTAATTAATGCAAAATTATAGTTTTTCTTTGTGGTTAGCTTTCCCTCAATTTGAAGTTTACAACATTTCATTGTATTTTATGTTGTTTAATTGTGTGATAAGTGTCAGTATCAAGTTCACCACGTCCCGGCCTGTAAACCTCTTCTTCTTCTTCTTCTTCTTCTTCTTCTTCTTCTTCTTCTTCATCATTGTAGTATCAAGTAGATTTAATATTGTTATGGTAAAAAAAAGTTTGATGATTGTATAAATTTATGTTTTTGCATACATTTTTTTATATTTCAGAAATGTCAGAGGAAGCACAGATCTACTGTCTAGACAACCAATCACATGTTGTTGCAGTCACACTTGTGTGTGTGTGTGTGTGTGTGTGTGGCAGGTTTAGTTTTCCCTGTGTACAGGTAAATAACTGCATCCACCTGTGGATCTCCTGATGCTGATGATACTGCATCAGGAACTGATTGTAGAGCGATGACAGACCATCAGTTCCTGATGCACTTCCTTCAGCATTGAAAGACGCTCCACACGGCGAACACGTGAAGGACTTCATCCACCACCCGGCCGTATTTCAGACGTTCAGGCGATGCAGTAAAACAGAGACGGTCGGTTCATGACAGACTGAAACATCTTGTGTTGCTGTCTGTTGCACCCTGATTAGTTTCACTTGGATTCTTTTGGTTTCTTGGACTTTGGATGCAGCCTGATCGTGTCACGGTTCTTCTTCTAAAGGTTACGGCTTGTCGGGCAGTCCAATCACAGACTGAGTTCATGCCGGAACGTACAGACGAAGGTGGGACAACAAGACACAGGTGAAGCTGATGAAGAAACAGACAATTAAAACTGGCAGAATCTGTAATACAGGAGTGAGCTTGCCTCTGTGTGAACCTGTCTGTACCTCAGTGGATCTGTGTGTTTGAATAAAGGTGTGAATCAAAGAGACTTCAGTGTTTTTAAAGTGAGTAAAAAGAACATTTAATTCTCGCAGTCGTCTTCACACAGTTAAAATCCAACAGCTCTAAAAAAAGACTCAAACTCATATACATTTGTAATCTAACACAGATTTGAAGGTCAAACCACATTTAATGAAACGTTGATTCATCCTCAGCATCTCTCTGTTTGCAGCTGATCCTGTGCTGGCTGCACGTCCTTCAGCTCGGTCTGTGCTTCCTGTCTGTGTCTAACCAGAAAGAAACAAGTTATTAGTTCATGTGAGCGGCGTGTAGATGATTGTAGACCATCTTTATGTCTGACAGAAGAAGGTCTCCAACAAAGTTCATTTTATCTTAAAAAAGTCACTTTACATCACAGATGTGTTTCTGTGAGCGCACGTTTATGTCTCCTAAAGACACCGATACAGGAAGTACTTCTTCTTCTTCTGACCCGTCATGGTAACATGGTAACTGGACAGTATAACTGGACCTACGTACGACCACGGGAGGTTATTATATTTCTGTCTGAGCTGTTCGGTGTCTTCTGTCACGACCTGGCCATGACAAAAACAAGGGAGACGTGGTCGAAGAATCTGAAGTAATCTATTACTGAACAGCTGAAACAACAAAACAAACTTCAGCAACACTGAGCTAAAGATCAGATGATCAGCAGAGAGGTGTGGTTTATATGGGGTCCGGTCCAGGTGCTCCTCAGGTACCTGCTGCCCTGAGACAGGAAACAGCCAGGCACCATCACACTGACGTGTTCGTCATGACGCTGTTCTTTCAGAAACCTCATGAAATCCATCCTGAGGAGTTCATTGGAGATTTCTCGCAGCAGCGATCAAATCGAGAACATACAAACTTTTTTTTCTTGTTTCAGGTTTCATTGTTTTTACATTGAGGTGTTCTTAAGAATTTAAAAAATGCCAACAAATGAAGTAAGAGTCTGAAGTCTGAAGACAAAATTACCTTCCCTCCTCGACATCGAAGATGTTTTCAGGCAGACGGACATTGAGTGTGTCTGGGAGCATGAAGACGAAGATGCCGCTGATGATGCCCATGCCAGCGAAGATCAGCGGCGGCAGAAGAAGCCAAGCGTCCTCCAGCAGCATGATCATCGGAGCCAAGGAACTCCCGATCCGACAGAGACACGAGGTGTATCCTAAACCGCACTGTCTGTCCAACGATAAGCATGAAAGCACATCAGCACCTCAGCTCTGTGATTTACAGAGTTTATGATGGACAGTGAAGTAAACTGCTGACAGCTGGAGCTGCTGTTAGCTCATGTTAGCTCAGTCTGTTAGCCAGGCTCTGCCGACAGCAGCTGACTGTGAGATTGACTTTTAGTCGCTGCTGAGAGCTATATATATGGTTTATATTATCAGCTGATACAAGTTGCCCGTTAGGTCGACACACAGGGGTTCAGGTGTGGGGTTTACCTGAGAACAGTGGGGAAGAGCTCCGCTGAGTAAAGGAATGCTGTGGTAAACGCCGCCTCTGAGAATCCCTTCGCCACCACAGCGATGCACGTTCGAAGCACAGAGTAGTCTGAAAGAGACGCAGGTCATCAAAGATGTCACGATCCTTTGAATTAAAGACCAGACGTGAGAGACATGATGTGTCTACAAAGACAGGAAGTGATGTCACCTAAAGGTATGGCCGTGTTTACTCCAATCAGAGCTCCTGTTGTGATCAGAAACCACGCCTGGCCGTTCCGCCGGCCGATCCTGTCCAGGACGAAGAAGGTGAGGATTTTGGCGGGAACTTCGATGGCGCCGTAGATGAACTGCGTGAGGTAGATGTTGACACCGAAACCTGAGATCCTGAAGCTGATCCCGTAGTACAGGAAGGCAACTGCAAACCTGCAGGTACAGCAACACAGTCAGCACACACGCCCAGCTGCTTGTTCAAAGCTCACACAAAGATTCAGTACCAGAACAGCCCGGAGCAGAGGGTGATCTTCCTCAGCTGAGCTGTTTTGAAGAGGTCCAGGTAGGAGTGGTTCTTCTCGGCCACCTCGGACACCGTCACCTTCCCCAAAGCCTGAAACGAACACACAACATGACAGACGACTCTCATCCTGTGTCTACATCCGAGGATTCAAATAGAACAGAACCTGTCTGATGTGGGTGCTTTGGATACAACTATATGTTCAGTCTGTCAGTGGTTCTGGTGTGGACGGTCAGATTAGACTGGACCCTGCCGGTTCAGAGATTCTGTTGCTGTGTTCACTGTTAGACTGGACACTGCCGGTTCAGAGATTCTGTTACTGTGTTCACTGTTAGACTGGACCCTGCCGATTCAGAGGTTCTGTTGCTGTGTTCACTGTTAGACTGGACACTGCCGGTTCAGAGGTTCTGTTGCTGTGTTCACTGTTAGACTGGACACTGCCGGTTCAGAGGTTCTGTTGCTGTGTTCACTGTTAGACTGGACACTGTCGGTTCAGAGGTTCTGTTGCTGTGTTCACTGTTAGACTGGACCCTGCCGGTTCAGAGGTTCTGTTGCTGTGTTCACTGTTAGACTGGACACTGCTGGTTCAGAGGTTCTGTTCGGTCACTGGAAGGTAGAGGCTGGCTCTAGTTCACAGCTGCACTTCACAGCAGTGGGAGCGTCACACACTTGCTATCAGCTATTTCATGGAGACTTTAAGTTTGTCGCTGGATGTTCAGTGTACCTCTGTTTTCAGCCTGGACGTGTTCTTCCTGTTCATTCGAGCACACTGAACCAGATACTTCTTGGCCTCTTCCTCTCTGCCGTTGGTCAGCAGCCAGCGGGCCGACTCCGGCAGCCACCTGAACACAGACAGAGGAAACACTGAGATTTCTGTTCACTGTCAGCGTGGAGAATGGAAACTCCACCTAACATCCACCTTACCACCAGGAGGCGATGGCAGCGACACAGGGTGCTGTCACTGCCAACATCAGGTGTCTCCAGTCTCGTATGAAGTAGGCCAGCAGGGCCAGGAGCATGTTTCCCACGCTCCAGGACAAACTCATGACGGTACCAGTGAAGGTCCGGTGCTTCACATCGGTCCACTCGATGCCTGAACAGGAAGTGAGCAAACAGACCTTAATGAAATCCAGTAAGACTTCAGACTGAGAACCAGGTCATGAAAAACAGTGACTGTGTCTTTGTGTCTTTGAGTTCGTACCGAGGACCACGCCGATGATGGACAACCCGCTGAGGGCCACGCCGCAGAGCGCCCTGCAGATGGCGAACATGATGTAGGAGGTGGAGAAGGCCGTGGTGACTCCAAGCATGGTGGCAGCGATTAAAGCCACCAGGAGCATCGACTTACGACCAAACCTGTAACACACACACACACACACACACACACTTAGTTGGTCTGGAGCTTTTAACGAAATCACAGGATTCATCTGCAGATTGAATTCTTCTATATAACTTCTTCTTCTTCTTCTTCTTCTTCTTCTTCTTCTTCTTCTTCTTCTTCTTCGGCTGGTGTACAAACACTAACACTCCCTCACACTCCTGTGAGCTCACAGTCCGCCGGCAGCCCGGCTAACAAACTGAGTTAACATGAGCTAACAGCACAGCAGAGCAGCAGCTGACCAATATTAAAGTGAATGAAGCAGATGTGACAGGTTGTTTTCTGCTTCTTTATCTGTAATCTTTATCATCGTCATTCATACTATTATTAAACATGTTATTAGGATTAGTTTTTTAGTTGCATTATTATTTGTGCATTTTTAAATGGACCCGTCTGCATTACGAGTACTTGAATACATTTTACTCTAATACTTTTCCTCTTCAGTGTCCCAGGCTGAGAACTCACCTGTCAGAAAGCTGTCCAAACAGGATGGCTCCAAACGTGACGCCGAGGAAGAAGTACGTGGCGAGAGCTTGATTCAGCTGTTTGTCATCACACACCAGATCCCACTGCAGAGAGACAGACAGGTGAGACCACAGACACCTGTGTAACACCTGTCTGTACTGTCTGCTTTGACATTTTACTTCTCTTTACCTCTGTGACCGTTGTGGAGCTGAACTGTGATTGGTCGTAGATCCAGCCGTGTGGACAGGGTGCCGTCCTGTTGTCTTGGTCGAGGTCCAACATGAGCGAGGGCTCGTAAACACTGCAGGAGCTGAAGCTGTCGTCCTGACGGGGGAACCTGAGGGCCTCCAGGTCGGAGCGCAGCACCCTGTCACCATCCTCCGAGCTCCTGAGGGCGCAGCGGTGAGGAGGCGTCGCAGAGATGAAGTTGTGCAGTAGGAAGTGGAGTGGGAGGATGGCTCGGGGGAGGCACAGGATGCACAGGAGCAGGAACTGGAACCTGGAGAAGCCGCCAACATCGTCCAGGATCTCCTCAAACCTCATGGTGGTGAGATCAGTCTGTGTCTAGCAGAGGGACTCTCTCTGATCGTTCTCTGTGTGTCTGTCTCAGCCTGTCTCTGAATGAAGACAGTCAGCTCCTCACGATCTGAGAGGAAACACAGTGAGATGGAAGGAGGAGGTCTGTGCACAGGAGGAGGGAGTTATTACTGTGTGTGAGGGATTCTGACTCAGCTGACTTTCAGGGACACATGTCGGACTGAAGACCGGTCAGAGGTCGAGGTTAGCAGAGGTTGAGCCCTCCGCTGAGGACTCAGGTGCTAATCCTGATCTTCATCCTGATCATGTGTCCTTGTGAGTTATTACAGAGGTGCAGCAGTTCATAATAAACATCTTATCCAGGGTTTCATCATCGTCATACGTGTTCAGCAGCGCCTTGTTTGTCATGGTTAGGCTGAGTCTCCCTGGTCCCCCAGGGGTGACCTAAAACACGTGTTGTGTGTGTGTAAATGAGTTCTTTGTGTTTTGTAATCATGCATGATCATATTTTTCTTCTCTGTCTTTCATGTGGGATCCTGCTAATGATCACAAATAAATCAGGACATCGTGCAGAACCAGAACATCATGCTGGTGATCACAGCGAGTCTACCTGTGCTCACTTCAGGAAGATGAGGCAGTCATGTTCTGAACTCTTCTACAGAAAGCGAGTTAAATCCTGAGATGTAACTCAGCATGTAGAAGTTAATCTGCTCACTGCTCGGTCATGTGCAGACAGATGCTGTTTGTTTGCATCCACATCACAACAGATGGCCGCTGAGATAACCTCCGTCAGCTCTGTCTGTTTTTAACACATCCATTCATTCAGAGACAATTTATCAAGTCATTCTCCACTTTTCTCTGATGTGTAACGCCTCAGGATCCTCCAGGGGAAGCTGGAATGTGTTGACGCCTGGAACGCCCTGCTAAGCCTTCTGCCACCGAGACCTGAGCCCGGATAAACGGATGGACAGCATCTCATTAATGTAAAGGTCTCAAACACACTGCTCCTCAGAGTCTCAGGACAGTGTATCAAATACAGATTTGAACCGTAAACATCTCTACAAATATCAGATGTTCAAACGTATGACTCCACACCGTGTCTGTGGTGGATCAGGATCTCTGGCTCCTCCGTTATCATCTGTGCTGCTCGCTCGATGTTTCGCTGCATCAGTTCAGGACTCTGCGAGTGAAAATCATCTTCCTCTTCATCGCTCATCAACATTATCGTCACAGCTGGAGGTGACACAGCCAGCGATGTTTCAGTGCGAATGGAATTTATTCAGCCTGTTAGTGTGTTCCGGGTTCATTTCACGGCTGTTTGGACTCACGCCAGCCACAGCTTGTTTTTCTAATGTGATTTAATGATGTAGAAAAAACAACAGATAATATAAAGTTTGACATAATTTACGTGAGCAGAAACTGATTTCTGGCTGTGAACAAGTTTTGAACTGCTGTGATCAACGTCTGTGACCTGCTGGTCCACACTGACCTGTGATCAGCTGACCTGTGATCAGGTGACCTGTCTGTTCTCACACTATGTAACTTTGGGCTCCAGGTGGAGAAGAAGAGGTGTTCAGGCCCAGCAGTCAGCAGCCTCTATGGACGTGATGGCAGAGGAGCAGAGAGTGAAGAGGACGCTGACGGAGGAAGCTAAGAAGAGAAAAGGAGAGAGTGAGCGAGCAAGAAGCCGCCGGACAAGAGTAAATCTGGGACTGACTTTTAGTGGTTGGTGAGAGCTTGGTGAAATAAAAGGCTGAAAGACAGACGCCGAGCTGGGCTGACTGCTGCTGGACTAGTCAGTGATATTAGCTGCTGCTGGGTCTGCTGCTGCTGACCTGGATGATGATTGGCTGTTTGATCAGAAGTAATCAGAGTAAATACTCACAGTTCACACTTAACATGTCAGACTGAATGGAGACACTTTGTGGAATGAGTACTTTTACATGTGATACTTAAAGTACACTTTGCTCATCATACTTTTACACTGTTCTCGTCTTTTCTCCTCAGGATCCTCCAGGAGAAGCTGGAATGTGTTGCTGGGCAGAAGGACGTCTGGAACGGCCTTGTAAAATTGTTTCACTCACGTCCATCAGCACAGCTCTTTACGCCGACCTCTACACTTTACATGTGTAACCACAACGCAGAGCACTGTGGATCAGCAGGCGAACCAAAACAGGAAGAGATGTGATGAGTTAAGAGGAGATAACGAGAGGAGAAGATGTTGGAGAAGATAACGGGGGAACAATGAAAGCCTGAGGACCCTGAGCAGTCAGCTGACAGACAGACTGACCCATGGGAGATTCCTATGAATGACGGACTGTTGAAAATATGTCGTTAACCTCGTATAATCTGATTCTCCAGGCTCTCAGGTCACTCTGTCAACCTGAACTCTGAACTGCAGTTAGACAACAAGCAGTTCTGACCGGGCAATCTGATTGGTCAACTAAACATGCCCGAAGCTTGATTATACACACACAATATGTCAGGCTCTCTGTCGCCACCTGCAGGCTTCTCTTTCCCGTCTTCATCTGAAGACTCATAAATAAATCTATAGAATAAAACATGAACTTTAATCAGTTACATTTGTTTTGTTAGAAGGTTCCATGACATTGTGTCAGGTTACTAAAGTTAATTCATAGAATCTGATCCAGTTTCACCAAAATGGAAAAAGTTTTTTGTGGCTGTTTGACAGTGTTTCCTGTGTAAAGTTGGCGCCCCTCTTCAGATGCTGAGGTGCCGCAGGTTTAACAGGTGCGCTGTTGCCATGGTAACCTGACCTCCATGTAGAGGAAACAGCTGCAGAGAGGCAACGGTCTCTGTCCTCGTTTTAGTCTCTCATTGAGCACAAAGAGGAGTTTCTAAAGATTCACATCTTTGTTAGGAAGCCAGGCTGTACTCAAGCTGCAGCCTAAAAACTGCAGTTCATCAAACGTCCACTTGAGGCTGGCTCCAGAAGTGAGTCCGTATATTACCTTATAATGTGTATATGTGTAAATGTGTGAGCAGGAGGTGACAGTCACTGTGGCTAAAGAGATAAAGTGTGAAAGTTTAACCTCAGTTTATTTGTTTACATTTATTGTTGTTCCCAGCTTACAACAGCAAACGCTTCACAACCGATACTGACTATATGTAAACAATATGAACATCATTAGTTTGATAACTTCATATTTAATATAGCAAATGTGATAACACAGAGACAGACAGGTGTCATACAGTCAGACAGGTGTTATACAGACAGGTGTTACAGACAGACAGGTGTCATACAGACAGGTGTTACAGACAGACAGGTGTTACAGACAGACAGGTGTCATACAGACAGGTGTTACAGACAGACAGGTGTTACAGACAGACAGGTGTCATACAGACAGGTGTTACAGACAGACAGGTGTTACAGACAGACAGGTGTTACAGACAGACAGGTGTCATACAGACAGGTGTTATACAGACAGGTGTCATACAGACAGGTGTTACAGACAGACAGGTGTCATACAGACAGACAGGTGTCAGACAGACAGGTGTTACAGACAGACAGGTGTCATACAGACAGACAGGTGTCAGACAGACAGGTGTTACAGACAGACAGGTGTCATACAGACAGACAGGTGTCAGACAGACAGGTGTTACAGACAGACAGGTGTCAGACAGACAGGTGTTACAGACAGACAGGTGTCAGACAGACAGGTGTTGCAGACAGACAGGTGTCAGACAGACAGGTGTTACAGACAGACAGGTGTCATACAGACAGACAGGTGTCAGACAGACAGGTGTTACAGACAGACAGGTGTCAGACAGACAGGTGTTACAGACAGACAGGTGTCAGACAGACAGGTGTTGCAGACAGACAGGTGTTATACAGACAGGTGTTATACAGACAGGTGTTACAGACAGACAGGTGTTATACAGACAGGTGTTATACAGACAGGTGTTACAGACAGACAGGTGTCACAGACAGACAGGTGTCATACAGACTAAATGTTACACACTGGAGGTGAAATTGTGTCAGAGTGAGACCTCTGTGCTTTTGTTTTCGATCTTTGGAGAGAGAGAGAGAGAGAGAGAGAGGTTCACTCCTCTCGGGTCTCATTGTCTGTTCCTCCGTTTGTACTGAGAATCGTCGTCCGTCAGTTCACCGTCTGTGATGGAGAGAGAAGACAGCGGGGGAGGAGGAGGAGGAGGAGGATACCACCGGGCTGCCAAGCGGCTCCGGACCGATGAGGAGGCCGGTGGAGGGGAGCTGGAGGACGGAGAGGAGGAGGAGGACTCCGGCGGAGAAGAAGCTGCGGGGAGCGGTGGCAGCGAGAGCAGGAGCCGGAGGAGCGGAGTGAAGGTGGGGGACAGTTTCCTGATTTTGTCGTCAGAAAGCTGCGATGCAGAGACAGAAAGAGTGAACACGAGGAGCTTTGTCATGTGATGGAGAGATCTGTTCTTTAATTTAACACAGAACTGACTTCATTCAGAGTTCGGTTCTGGTCAGGGTTCTGCTGTGTTTGAACTGAACATCCACAGAAACAAAGATCAGTTCAGGTTTTTAACTTTTCACACAGTTTGATCCAAAAGAAGTGGATGCTCGGTTAAAGGAGGTTCTGTTTCATCTCAACTTCATGGGGAGCTGTCAGGTTCTTTGTGACGTCATACAGGAAGTCATGAGGTCAGATGGGTCATCCAATCACCACAGGGTTGGAGGTTTGGTCCAGGTTCAATGGTCAGGCAGGAACCTGCACGGTAGCACCTGTGAAAGTGAATAAGAGTTTGTCACTGATGTTGGGAGAAGGTGTTTCCTTTGACCTTTGACCTTTGGTGTGTGCGTACACTGCTGCTGGTCCCTGACCTTCGTCTAGTGAAGGAATGTCTGAAATACTTTTTATTCATTCATTTATTTTAACAAGTTCAAAATACAACAACATTGTCACTGGAATGATTAGCTGCGAGCTAAAGCATGAGCTAAACTACTCCTTTAACACCATCAGGTCGGGTTCTGGTTCTGGTTCTGGTTCATAGGGTCAGCCGTCGCTGCTGGATCGTGGTACGTGGAGAGAGGGTCGTCTCTGGGTTAATAAATGAGGTGATATAAGACTGAAGCTTGAGGAGGTCCTCAAAGTCTCCATGAAGTCAACCTTAATGCTTCTTCATGAGTTTGTCCTTTCCTGAACTGACCCGGCATGTCAGGAGCCAAACTTGGGAGATTGTGTTTGGTTCTGGGTCCGGTCGTGTATCGGTCTTGGTCATGAATCTACCTGAGCACTGATGGAACTCCGCCATGTTGTGTGTGAACAGTGAGTATCAGGAATGTGTGTGTTGGCTTCCTTGCCTGCGATATCACAAACACAGAATCAGCATCTGCTTTTTCACCCTTGGCCTGGCTCTGATCCGACAGTACGGCCTCTCTGTGATGCGCTGCCTGTGACAGGAAGTGCCTGCACTCAGCAGGAAGTGAGGCCATCTGTCTACCTGATGAATGAGCCTGTGGTTTTCTGTGAGCTTGTTAGTGTCCACGTTAGCTCAGAGCCAATCCTGCAGAGGACGGACAAACAAACCAGGAGGTGAAGTCCAAAATCAGAATCTTACTTCATAAAAGATGGAATTAGTGATGATATCTTATATAACATGGTGAACTAAGATGGTAGAGAACATCTTCTTCTTCTTCTTCTTCTTCTTCTTCTTCTTCTTCTTCTTCTTCCCGGTGGTCCAACATGCCTGTGGTATTATTAACAGCTGGGCAGCCCGGCTAACAGACTGAGCTAACATGAGCTAACAGCGGCTAACAGACTGAGCTAACAGCAGCTAACAGCAGCTAACAGACTGAGCTAACATGAGCTAACAGCAGCTAACAGACTGAGCTAACATGAGCTAACAGCAGCTACAGTTTACTTCACTGTCCATCATAAACTCTGTAAATCACAGAGAGTTGAGGCGGAGCAGCCGGAGGACATCAGAGGAAAAACCAGGAAACATTTTCTCCATAAAATCTGATCCAGTTTCACCAGAATCAGTGAAATAGTTGGTGTGTGTGACTTAGTGCCGTAAAGCGTTACGTACTTCTCCCGACCCGGAGCCCAAAGTTACATAGTGTGAGAACAGACGTACAACTGACAGAGACACCGTTCACCTGATCACAGGTCACCTGACCACAGGTCAGCTGATCACAGGTCACCTGATCACAGGTCACCTGATCACAGGTCAGTGTGACAGACGTCAGATTGTCAGAGGACAGTTACAGGATGTTGATTTAAGAGGTTCAGACAGACTGATGTCACCAACGTATGAATAACACACCACGTGTGTGTTTAAGATCAGACTCGTCTAAACATAACAGTCAGACTCTGCAGACAGAGAGCATCATGGGAAACTGGGCTTTCCAAGCAGGTCTGCAGAAGCTGAAGTCAGTTTGGTGCTGTTTGTGGACAGACCACTTCCTGTTGACAGACAGAACTCTCGTCCACACGTCAGTACTGACGACTGACATTTTATTTCAACCCTGCAGCTGCTGCTTTTTGAACGAGTCCTTCAAGATTAAAGAAGAAAAGATTCAAAATGAAAATAGTGAAACCAACAGTTAAAGTTCAGCTCGTGTGTTTCTCCTCAGCAGTCAGATCTTTCACATCAAGCCAGCAGGTGAGTTCTGGTTCAGAGAACCAGTCTGAGCATGTCGTAAACATGCATCGCCTCCCTGCCTGAGCACAAACAGGTTAGTGCCATCATCAACTGCTGCAACTAACAACTAATTAAACCAACGTGTTCCAACGACTGTGAACTCCTGTTGATCTGCACTGACCGCTTTGGAGGTCAGGCCCAGCAGTCAGCAGCTTCTATGGACACGATGGCAGAGGAGAGAGTGAAGAGGTAATGTAAGTAATGTAATCACAACAAATACTCGAGTACAGTGAACACAGTGGGATTACACTTCAAACTTCACAGAGCCGTCTGTCTACAGGAGCTCCACATGTGTCAGTGTCTGCTCTGCACACACACACACACACACACACACACACACACACACACACACGTATTTCCACAAGCTGTGGCTGATGCAGTTTATAAATGATGAATCATACTGCCTCGTTAGCCGCGTTAAAAGCTCGTTAGCTCAGCGGCTGACACAGCTAATTACAGTGAGGCGTCAGGGAGGAGCAAAGAGAGGTGATGAAGGAGGAGGAGGATGTGCTGAGAGTGGTAATGATGGCAGAGGCCTGACAGGAAGGAAGCAACATGTCACACACACACACACACACACCCAAGAAAAAGAAAACAAACTGAGGCTCGGTCACCATGGCGACCGTGCCCTGTGAGCTGCACCTCCTCTGTACTCCTGCTGAGGAGAACCAAGAGGAGGGAGTTCTAAACCCAATGTCACGATGACAACCATGAGGTAACCATGGTAACCACATGGCGTCACATTTCTCGTGTTGGTACGTCGCTAACATCTTTCTTCTGTCTTAGGCGTTGGCGTTGCTATAGTAACCGAGCCCAGGGTCTGCACAAATAAACCTGCTTTGGCTGAAGGGGCCGTCTGAGGTGACGGGCACACTGTGGTCACTGCGGCTCACTGTGATTGGCTGAGACGCCTGACAGGTCAGGCAGTCATGCTCCATTCGCTCTGTCAGCTCTGCAGAAAAGAAGCAGTTTCATCATCCACTGTTTGTGTTGCACATCATATGTTCATATCTGCTCAGGCTGGAGTGTATTCATGGAGGCAGGCTGCTGGGCTACTGTCAGAGGATTCAAATGGTTGCCAGGTGACCAGTTTTCAGAAAAAAGGCTGGAAAAGTCTAAAATATTTAAAAAATCAGGGCTAGACCCAAAGTGTTGTACCGACACCGTGAGTCAAATCTAAAGATCAGATCAGCGCCTCAGGCCAACCCCAATCAAAGTGTGTTTCCTGTAGCCGTTGGTGTAAAGTGACGCCTCCACCTGCTGCAAAAAAAGGTCAGGCTGCAAAAACAGCATCGCTTACTCAACCTCTTCCTGAGAAAGAGTCAACAGCTCTTTGTCGTCTTTTTGTTATTGTGACGAGTTTTTCCGACTTAAACCGTCACGACTCTTTTTTCTCACTGATGCACAAACACGTGGAAGCAACTGCCACTAAACACAAAGACACCTGAAGCACAGCAGTGATAAAGACATGATCACTGAACTTACAGGATGTCAAAAAAACTGCATTACATTCAGACAGTTACTTAGTGTCAACAACAAAATGTTTTATTTCACCAAGCTCTCACCAACCACTAAAAGTCAGTCCCAGATTTACTCTTGTCCGGCGGCTTCTTGCTCGCTCACTCTCTCCTTTTCTCTTCTTAGCTTCCTCCGTCAGCGTCCTCTTCACTCTCTGCTCCTCTGCCATCATGTCCGTAGAAGCTGCTGACTGCTGGGCCTGAACACCTCTTCTTCTTCTTCTTCTTCTTCTTCTTCTTCTTCTTCTTCTTCTTCTTCATCCTGGTGGTCCAAACACTAACTCTCCCCCGGTGCTCTGAGCTCGCAGTCTGGGCAGCCTGGCTAACAGACTGAGCTAACAGCAGCTACGTCTGAATGACAGAGACACCATTCACCTGATTACAGTGTAGCACAGCTGTTAGTTTACATGTTAAAGATCATCGGATGAATGAGACAGCTGATCTTTGTTTCTCCGTCTGCTCTGTGACAGACATGATCTGCGCAGACACTGTGATGCTGTTTTTATGTTTGCGGCTGCACACAGTTGAAGTGATTATATCTGCTGAAACTGTGTGGCGGGGTCTGACTTCCTGTCCTAACTTCTTTGTTGCTTTCACTTGTTGGTTTTATAGAGTTCACTGCTCGTCTCTCTGTCGGGCGCTGCAGAGGACAGTCACCGCATCCCCCCGTCTCCGGTCGTCCATGTCCGAGGCCTCTGCGACGCCGTGGTGGAGGCTGATCTGGTGGAGGCACTTGACAAGTTCGGCAACATCTGGTGACCTTAACTATATAACTATATAAAATATACATACATCCATTATGTAACTGCTTCTCCTCACGAGGGCCGCGCTGGAGCCTGTCCCAGCTTTATAAAAACACTTCATGTTCTGTTCTCCACCACACGGGCCAAACAGAACTGACTGCTGGGGTGAATCATTTTGTCTGGTTAGGGCTGGAGCTGAAGGCTCAGCGGCGGCCCTGCATGTCGTTCCTCTCTCTCTCTGTCACCCTTCAGCTGTCTGTCGAAAATAATGCTTCAAATGTAAAAAGAAAAGAACAACCTGATGTAGAAAGATTCACCACAGCAGCCATCCCAGCAGCCTCTGCTCTCCCTGCAGCTGGTTTACTTTCAGCAGCAGCAGCAGCGCTTCCTCTGACTTCCTCTCTCTGATCCTCCATCACGTTTGCTGCTTTGCAATCAGCAGCCTCATTATCGTCAGTGCCATCGCCTGTCAGGAGCAGTGCTGTGATGGAGCTGTCATGCCAGCTGAAAACAGTTATTACGCCGATCACCGCTGTGTTGAATGGATCATAGAAAGAGACGACAACACACACACACACACACACACACACAGTGAAGAGGATAATGTAGAAACTGAGCTAAACCTTGACTGTGACGTTGCGTGGACGTTTCCTGCTGCGTCAGGAGGTAAAATGTTAAAGTCGTGCACTGAAAGTGTGACTCAGGAAAATGCTTAAACTTAAACTAAACTTATGTTTGTAGCTACGTCATGATGATGCCGTTCAAGCGGCAGGCTCTGGTGGAGTTCGACAGCGTGGAGAGCGCTGAGCGCTGTGTGTCGTCCGAGGCCGTCTGCATCGGCGAGCAGCAGGCCTTCTTCAACTTCTCCACCAGCCAGAGAATCACCAGACCCACCAACGCCGACGACCCCACCAGCGGAAACAAAGTTCTGCTGCTGTCCATCCAGAACCCGCTGTACCCCATCACCACTGTAAGTCCAGCAGAACCTCCTCACTTCCTGTTCTTCTACTTCTACAACCAAACCTGAACTTTATCTCTCAGCGCTGACAAACCTCTGCTGTGTTCTCTCTCTCAGGATGTTCTCTACACCGTCTGTAACCCGGTCAGTAACGTCCTACGGATCGTCATCTTCAAACGCAACGGCATCCAGGCCATGGTGGAATATCCTGACTGAGTGCGTTTCTATTGGTTCTATTATGTGTGAGTAAAAAGGTCAGCAGAATGTACTTAAAGAAGAGAGTAATCCCACTGTGGTAACCCTGACTACAGCTGTACTCGAGTATTTACTCTGATTACATTACTTCTGATCAGAAACAGCCAATCATCATCCAGGTCAGCAGCAGCAGCTAATATCACTGACTAGTCCAGCAGCAGTCAGCCCAGCTCGGCGTCTGTCTTTCAGCCTTTTATTTCACCAAGCTCTCACCAACCACTAAAAGTCAGTCCCAGATTTACTCTTGTCCGGCGGCTTCTTGCTCGCTCACTCTCTCCTTTTCTCTTCTTAGCTTCCTCCGTCAGCGTCCTCTTCACTCTCTGCTCCTCTGCCATCATGTGCAGCTAACAGCGGCTAACAGACTGAGCTAACATGAGCTAACAGCAGCTAACAGACTGAGCTAACATGAGCTAACAGCAGCTCCAGCTGTCAGCAGTTTACTTCACTGTCCATCATAAACTCTGTAAATCACAGAGCTGAGGCGGTAGTCTTGTTTCTCTCCTCTGATTGGCTGGTTGCTGACCTTGATGAGTCATCCTTAACGAGCTCGTTAACGTTCGAGTCAGTGGAAGACGCCCAGAAGGCCAAACTGGCTCTGAATGGAGCAGACATCTACGCCAGCTGCTGCACACTCAAGATTGAATACGCTCGGGTAAACACACACACACACACACACACACACACACACACACACACACACACACAGACCCACGGTGTTCTCGACACACACACACTCTCAGGCCCACGCACACACACCCACCCAGAGGTGCTGTGCTCTGTCGCCCCCTGCAGCCCAACAGACTGAACGTCGTCCGCAATGACAACAGCAGCTGGGATTACACCAAACCCTTCCTCCTGCACCGAGGTAGGATGCCCACACACACACACACACACACATGCACACACAGTCATCAACTTTAAGGATCGTCAGGAAATGATAAACTCTAAAATATCTGAAGCTGAAAACAGAGTCTGTTTATCTGCAAACCACTACACCAAGTCTGCCACAGTTAACTGGTGTGTGTGTGTTGTGTGTGTGTTGTGTCATTGCCTCTAGCAACAACCTTCCTGTCAGCTCTTATTGGATCAAGATTTCTGTGTGTGTGTTGCAGAGCGAGGAAAGGGGAGGCAGCGTCAGGCCATCCTGGGAGATCATCCATCCAACAGCTACGGTACCGTCCACCGTCTGCCTCGCTCCTCCAGCTGTGTCATCACAGTCACACACTGTTTCTAATCCCAGTTTGTGCCTCTGCAGGCCCACACTGCCCCCTACTGCCTCTGCCTGCTAACAGCAGGTACATGAGGCGCAGTGAGGAGGTGCAGGACATGATCTCCTACCCAGTTCTCCTCCCTAAGACCTCCTCTTCCTCCTACCTGGCCCACGCAACCTCCAGCTCAGTCGCCATGGTGAGCGGCCTCCATCCCGCCAAGATGAACTGCAGCCGCATCTTCAACCTCTTCTGTCTCTACGGCAACGTGGAGAAGGTGAGCGCCGCCATCGGTCCTCTGTCTGACTCGGCCTAGGGCTTTGATGACCAAACAAACCGGACCTGATCGGTTGTCTCTGCAGGTGAAGTTCATGAAGAGCGTTGCTGGCACGGCGTTGGTGGAGATGGGAGACGAGTACGCTGTGGACCGAGCCGTCACTCACCTCAACAGCATCAAGGTGTTCGGCAAAAAACTCAGTGTCTGGTGAGTGCTGATGAAGTCACATCCAGGAGACAGTCCCGTCCCTGACTGACCCGCTTCTTCCTTCTATTTGTTTTCCTCCCATCCCAACGTGGTTCCTACGCCTCCATCTATCCACCGCCCTCTCAGTGTGTCCAAGCAGCAGGCGGTGATTCCTAGTCAGGTGTTTGAGCTGCCCGACGGCTGCAGCAGCTACCAGGACTTCAGTCTGACCAGAAACAACCGCTTCAGCAGCGCACAGAGCAGCAGGAACATCATCCAGCCGCCGGCCGCCGTCCTGCACTTCTACAACGCCCCGCCCGACCTCAGCCAGCACCAGCTGCACAAGGTGAGGTCACAGAGAATTAGGGGCTGAGTACAGAGTACAGGCTGCTGAGCCCGGTTACGTCGCCCAGCTCCGGTTCTGGCACGACACTGGCTCAGCAATCCCCCCAGCCTCGGGCTCCTCTTCTTCCCGTTCTCACGCAGCAGTCTGTAAATTCTGCAGTGCAGCACTCAGTGAGGTGGCTGGGACCACGTCAGACCTTTAGTTGTTGTATATCATGTGGTCCAGATCTTGACGCGGCCTCCTGTTTTGGTCTTGATCTGGTTTCAACCCCTCAAAGTCTTGTGCTGTGTTTGTAGCTTCTCTTTCCTCCGTGCATCTTTAGGTGGTCGGTGGTTGTCATTTTCTGCAGACAGAGCTATGGTCAGCCTCACACATGTAAACAAACCGACTGTGTCTCTCTCATCTGCAGCTCTGCACTGAACACAACGTTCCCGCCTTCACCAAGTTCAAGGTCTTTGATGCCAAACGTGAGTTTCAGCTGTGCAGAAATAGAAATCTATATCTAAGATTTCAACTCACACATCTTCCTCCTCCTCTTTGTCGTTGAGCAGCCAGCTCAAAGACTTTGTCCGGTCTGCTGGAGTTTGACAGTAAAACTGAAGCAGTGGAAGCTCTGACCGTCCTCAACCACCACCAGATCAGAATACCCAGTAAGTACTGATCCGACACGCAGTCATCCAATCAAACGCTCTCTCTCTCTTCTGCCGGAGCGGAGTGCTTCCTGTTTGATCCATGTGAGTGACTGTGAGGCTGCTGCAGTCATCTGTGATCACTGAACAGAACCAGAACCACAGAACTTTATTCAGACTGGATCAGATTTTAGACACAATATAACCTGCATCCATCACTAGATTTCAGACTTCACAGACCTGCCTGCTTGTCTTGAACGTGTTCTTCTCTCTGACCCACAGGCAGCTCCAGCCCTTTCACCCTGAAACTCTGCTTCTCCACCTCCTCCCATCTGTGAGCCAGAAACAAGATGGACGCCACAGTCGCCCGGTCCTCCAGGACCAACCGGAGTGAAAGTTTGTTCATTACAAGGCGAGAAAAGGACGGACAGAAGATCTGAGTTTTACCCTGAGAGGTGTGTGAATGGATGATTTGTGCTTATTTGGAGTCATGAAGAAGAAACACACCTCAGTGACTTTTTGGATCTTTTTTATGTCTGAGCGGAAACCGTCACGGAGTCTTCTCATGCACGAGAAATCGAATCAGTAGATGACTTCATCGTCCACAAAAGGCCCTTTCATATCCCGAAGAGAACTGCACACATGGAGGGAGTCAGCTGGTAGCTCAAAGGTTCATCGTCCTATTTGATTGGTCGGATTCAGTTTGTATTTATTTTAAATGATGAGTAAATGTTCAGATGCAGAAATAAACATGTTTACAGCCTGGTACAAAAACAGTTTTGGTCTCTGTAGCTAATTTCCCCATTCATGACAACTGTACTGAGGGTGAATTTATATACAACTCACCTGTTCACATTATATTAAGGCTTAAAGTTATGCAGGGTTCAGAGCGTGGACGCTTTGACTGACAGGTGGGCGTGGTCACAGGTGGTTTGTTTCAGTAACTAGCTCCACCTCTTTGTGGAGTCTGTGGAAGATGTCTTAGAGACTACGTCCAGGTTTTAGACAGTCTGTGGGACGTCACAGAGACTACGTCCAGGTTTTAGACAGTCTGCGGGACGTCACAGAGACTACGTCCAGGTTTTAGACAGTCTGTGGGACGTCACAGAGACTACGTCCAGGTTTTAGACAGTCTGTGGGACGTCACAGAGACTACGTCCAGGTTTTAGACAGTCTGTGGGACGTCACAGAGACTACGTCCAGGTTTTAGACAGTCTGACAATGGTCCCAAACACACCTCCAGGCTCTGTAAGGACTATTTGACCAAGAAAGAGACTGATGGAATGCTGCATCACATGACCTGACCTCCACAATCACCGGACCTAAACCCAGCGGAGATGATTTGGGAAGAGTTGGAGCGCAGAGTGAAGGAAGAGCAGCCAACAAGTGCTCAGCATGTATGGGAACTCTGACCTCTGGCCTCTGGTTGCTCTGTGCAGGGTTTAGATAAAACAATCAGAAGTCTGAGAAACTGAAGGCAGGGACACAATCTGCTCCAAGTTTTCATCCAAGATACTGCAGCTGGTTTAGTGTTTTCATCAATAATTCAGAGACTGAATGATTTCAGATGTGAATCCTCCGCGAGCCTCCATCCTGCTCACCTCTGCACCAACAACAGCTAACACTCTGCAAACTGCAGGTCAGAGCTTCACCTGTCACGCAGGTCGCTTTAGAAAGAACAGTGTAAGCAGGATTGATGGTACGATAAGTGCAGCTTGTGACCGGCCTCTCATCAGATAGCACTCAGTCTCATCCAGGTGTGAAGACAGGTTAAAATGTGACCAAACCAGCTGCAGAGAACACACAGCACAGAGGAAACCAGGTCACACGTTTGAACCTGCAACTTTCTCTGCAGCCAGCAGGCACAGAGTGAGGGCGGGTTCACTGAAGCAGATTGTCCCGGCTCAAATCCATTTTCTACAGAAGAGTCACAAGATTTCTAAAACAGGTTCTGACATTCAGGCTGAATTAGGTCTGATTTCACGGCAGTTAGGTCAGAACTTGAAATGTGTTCTCTTAAAGGTCCAGTGTGGAGCATTTAGGGCGATCTGTTGACAGGAAATTAACGTAATATTTATGTTTTCACGAGTCTATAATCACCCAAAATAAGATTTGTTGTGTTTCCATTACATTTCATATCTTACAGAGGGAGTGGGCCCTCTTCTATGAAGTCCGCCATGTTTCTATGGTAGCCCAGAATGGACATGAGCTCTAGAGAGGACAGTTTCACATTTGAATCAGAATCAGAACTGCTTTATTGGCCAGGAGTGTACGCACAAGGAATCTGACTCCGGTTCACTGTGCTCTCAGTTGTACATGCAGATATGGACATACAGTTTAACAAGAAACATGACAGGCAGGCAGATATATATGTGTGTATCTGTCTATAGAGTTTGTCTAGAGTTTGGCAGCCACCAGTTTTTTTGGTTGCACCAGAGCTCATTGTAAAATCATTCCCAGTGAATCACAGCAGGTGAAATAAAGTCCTGATCTGTGTGTTGCAGATGGTTTAAGTCGTCACCAATAACCAGACCCAGAAACATACATCATTATGTTGATAGATTGTGTTGATTGCTCTGACCACAAAGCGACCCCGGGTTTCCAATCTTCTGGAAGCTGGACCTTTTATTTGTCATGTTTGTTCTTGTGAAGGTTATAAGAACAACAGTTACAGTTTTAGCGCTATTGTTGCTATTGTTGCTTCATGTCACATGAATGGTACCAAATCAAAGAGGAAGTTCTGTTTTGCATTTATTCAAATGACTTGTGACTCTTTGTATAAATATATTCAGCACAGCAGAAAATATAACCCAACCTCAGGAAAAAACCGACTACTGTGTTAGCATCACTTAGCATTCAGCTACAAGAACAACTACAACTCCCATGATTCTTGTGCTTACAGAACAATTGTCTTCATTCAAGTGATGTTTGATGCCTCCAGCAGCACATTTATCTCAGAATGAGGTCAGCTAACCTTAGCATAGTAGAGCTAACACTAGCTAGCTCTGCTGAGGGGGCGGGGCCTCGGCGGCGTACTTTAGGACCCTGCGGAAGCCGCCGCGGCGTCGTGGAGTCCTGTGACGTCAGCGCAGACTGCTGGCTGCTCTCAGCGGGAAAGATGGCGGCGGAGGCGAACAGGCTGCAGCGGCGGAGTCCGTCAAACAGCGTCTTTAAAGAAGGTAACGGGGCGAGCGGCGGGCTTGGAGCGGCGTTACCGACGCCACGGGAGGAGCGCTGTGTTTTGAAACGCCTGGCCTCGGTGGTCGTGTGTTCTGTGGGTGGTGAGCGGGTTGTAATGACACCGCAGGGAGCGCTCCGCTCCGCTCCGCCGAATCATCGCATCTCCCGCCGCGTCCTGCTGCGTCCGAGCGGGCAGCGGTGACTGAAAACACGCTGCTCCGCACCGGGACGGTCACCGCGGGGTTCGTGTTTGACCCGCCGTGTGCTCGGTGTATTTGTCACGAAGCACCCGGGGCTGTGTTCACTGTCTCCGGCTGCTGCCGTCACCTTCAGCTCGGTGTGTTTGTTGTTAGCGGAGCGAGCTAACCTAGCCGCTAGCCGCTCCGAGCTAACTCTTCATTGTTGTTTAAAGGCAGCTGCGTGCTAACAGGCTAGCAGCTAACGCCTTGTGTATCTGTGAGCTAACAGCAGCAGCAGGAACGGGCTGTGTGTGGCTTCAGCTCGGGCAGCGCACACACCTGGAGGGGGATGACACGGTGCTTTAACGGAACCGGTTGCACTGACTCTACTCTTCAGTCACTGGAACCGGAGGGTGGCCGGTTCAAGCCCAGGATGGGAGCTGGACCGGGGGGTGGAGAGGTGCCAGTTCGCCTCCTAGGAACCGCCGAGGTGCCATTGAGCAAGGCACCGACCTCCCCTACACCTGCTCTGGATGGCTGCGCACCATGTTTCACCTGACATCACATTAACTGATGATGACCACATCAGGTGTGGTTTCAGGTGATCTCTGTGGCTCGGTGGCCGGTAGATGGTCGGTGGTCTGTAGATGGTCAGTGGTCTGTAGATGGTCAGTGGGTGGTCGGTAGGTGGTCGGTGGTCTGTAGATGGTCGGTGGGTGGTCTGTAGATGGTCGGTGGTCTGTAGGTGGTCGGTGGTCTGTAGATGGTCGATGGTCGGTGGTCTGTAGATGGTCAGTGGTCTGTAGATGGTCAGTGGGTGGTCGGTAGGTGGTCGGTGGTCTGTAGATGGTCGGTGGGTGGTCTGTAGATGGTCGGTGGTCTGTAGGTGGTCGGTGGTCTGTAGATGGTCGATGGTCGGTGGTCTGTAGATGGTCAGTGGTCTGTAGATGGTCAGTGGGTGGTCGGTAGGTGGTCGGTGGTCTGTAGATGGTCGGTGGGTGGTCTGTAGATGGTCGGTGGTCTGTAGGTGGTCGGTGGTCTGTAGATGGTCGATGGTCGGTGGTCTGTAGATGGTCGATGGTCGGTGGTCTGTAGGTGGTCGGTGGTCTGTAGATGGTCGGTGGGTGGTCTGTAGATGGTCGGTGGTCGGTGGTCTGTAGATGGTCGATGGTCGGTGGTCTGTAGATGGTCGGTGGTCTGTAGGTGGTCGATGGTCTGTAGGTGGTCGGTGGTCTGTAGGTGGTCGGTGGTCTGTAGGTGGTCGGTGGGTGGTCTGTAGATGGTCGGTGGGTGGTCTGTAGATGGTCGGTGGTCTGTAGGTGGTCGATGGTCTGTAGGTGGTCGGTGGTCTGTAGATGGTCGATGGTCTGTAGATGGTCGATGGTCGGTGGTCTGTAGATGGTCGGTGGTCTGTAGGTGGTCGGTGGTCGGTAGATGGTCGATGGTCGGTGGTCTGTAGATGGTCGATGGTCGGTGGTCTGTAGATGGTCGGTGGGTGGTCGGTGGTCTGTAGATGGTCGATGGTCGGTGGTCTGTAGATGGTCGATGGTCGGTGGTCTGTAGATGGTCGGTGGGTGGTCGGTGGTCTGTAGGTGGTCGGTGGTCGGTAGATGGTCGATGGTCGGTGGTCTGTAGATGGTCGGTGGGTGGTCGGTGGTCTGTAGGTGGTCGGTGGTCTGTAGATGGTCGGTGGGTGGTCGGTAGGTGGTCGGAGGTTACTGACCCCCGACCTGCTGCAGTCCTCGCTGTGTGATGGAGCTCTGAGTGCTCCGTGTGCTTTGAGTGGACGGTGTCTGACTTGCTGTCAGGTGCAGTGTCTCGGCACAGGTGTTGCAGGTGTTATCATGGCTGGCTAATCATTAGCACAGGTGACTGACGGAGTTCAGGGTGCACGGTGTGGATGGTGAGTTGGTGAGTTTAGGTCTGTCGGTCTCTCTCCGGCTGATGGTGTAACCTCCACCTCGCCTTATCGCTGCTTTGTCAGCGTGACGCTGAAATGTTGTCAGCTGTTTGACTGCTGCAGAGAGCTGCACACCGTGTGCTCACACCAAAGTGGGGCAAGCGGAGCTGCGTGTCATGTGATGCATCGCTGTGCTGGTGTAGTTTTTATCCTCTTACACTTACAGAGTCACACTTTCAGCTCCGGCCCTGAACTGCTGCAGCACGGAGAACAGCGGCGGCTGGATGACTCGATCCAAACAGTCGTGAGGTGTGAGAACGTCAAAGTTTGGTGACCGTGAAGTGTGTGAGCAGAATGAGGAAGGACTGAACGTGCTGAGTCAGACGTGGTGAGAAATGTTCGGTCGTGTGTTTCACCCACAGCCTGCCGCTCAGCAGACTCAGTGTCGCGTCTGGACGGTGAGATGACAGCGACCAAATATGACGCACGCACCATCTTCTCTGAGCAGCTGTTGGAGTCGCTCTGCCTGTTTCTCTGTCTTTGTATCGGACAGGAGGAGCTGCTGGACTGTCTGTACCTGCTGAATGTAAACCATGTGACACAAACAGGAAGTCACTTTGTTTCTTTATCGAGGCCGATGCTCGCTCGCTCTCATTCACTGTCTACGTCGCTCGACCGCTGCTGTAATTAAACTTCTTCCTGTTCCTGTAAATTTCAGTCACTCAGATTTAGAAGCTGCTTCATGACACAGTCAGAACACGGCGGGTCGAGTCTCAGACGTTTTGTCGTTGTTCGAGCGTCTGATTGGTCGTAGTGCGATGAAACGTTTGATCCGACTCAAACGATGGAAACGTCTGAACGTGTTTGACTGATCATGAAACGTTTGGTACGTTTAGAAAAGTCAGTTTACAGTGACTCAGTGAAATGATCTCTAACTCTTCTGTCTGTGGACGAAACATTAATGTTTTGTTCTTCGTGGTTTGAGCTTCACGCTCTGTTTTTCCTCGGGCAGCTCGTGACCCGGATCACTGCTCTGATTCAAAGTCTCGGTTAAAACGTGTCATTGTCCGACAGTTTTAATGTCGGCCCGTCCAGATCTAGATCTTTCCGCAATGATCATGTGACGCTCTGTTGGTGTCGGCATGTTGCTGCCCGCGGGGCTCTCACATGAGCCCGACGAGCTCAGCGCTGACCCGAATGAAGACTCGTCCTCCCGGGCTGCCTCCACCGTCACAAGCTCCACCAGCAGCATTTCCACAAATCTGACTTCAGATCAGTGAGCTGGAGATGACTCTGACCTGTCAGGTGAAGGTAGAGCGGCTGCAGCTCAGTGAAGTGTGAGTGCTGCCATACAAGGAGAGCTGCAGGCTCAAATGTGACTGTAGGACAGTTTAAACCTGCAGAGATCACGGGAGCTTTGTGCGTCCATGCAAGGACGCGTCTTACTGTGCAGCAGCTGGAGTCGACAAACGAACAGGTGACGAGCAGACTCGCTCCTCCTGAACCTTCGATCAGCTCGTTAATGTTTTTAAATGAAGCGACGTGAGCGTGATTTCCAGATCAGCTGGAAAATCTGAACAACCAATAACAGCCCAGCGATGGGTGTCTTCAGCCAATCAGCTGTCAGAAGCTGAGCTTGTGTTTTTGTCCCTCTCAGGTGGCCACGGGTTCAAGTCCTCCACGATGAGGCGCGAGGAAGAGGAGGAAGACGACCTGCTGGAGGAGGAAGAGGAGGAGGATCTGGGCGTGGCCAGGCCGGTGCAGATCGTGGTGGCGGATGAGGAGGAGCACTCCTTCTCGCTGCAGGAGGAGGCGCTGGAGCGGCTGCTGCTGCAGGAGGAGGTGCAGGACCTCCACGTGGTCGTCGTTTCCGTGGCCGGAGCTTTCCGCAAAGGGAAGTCGTTCCTGCTGGACTTCATGCTGCGCTTCATGTACAAACAGGTACAGTCCACGCAGCATCCATGAAGTCGTCAGGTTCAGATTATCGCTGAGATTTAAACTCGCGGCCGATCTCTGCTGGCACTCACAGATAAACTCAGACCAGTTTAATCAAACTAAATAAAACTTATCAAATGATTTTAGTTTCATCAGCTGTTTGAAAAAAACTGAGTTAAGACATTTGTTTCGTGTCCGTCACGTCGAGGCCGCTGCGCTTGTTTGGTCCGTTCTCCATCAGGAGCGTTTTCCCTGCAGACCGCTCCTGTGTCCGACTTCCTGTCAGTGCCGACACAGAACGGGATTGTTGTTCCTGTCAAACAGCGTCAACGGTGTTTTACACTGTGTGTGTGTGTGTGTGTGTGTGTGTGTGTGTGTGTGTGTGTGTGTGTCGACCTTTTGGCCGTGTTAATCTACGGTAAGCACAGAGGAACGCTCTGGAAGCTTCATCACGCTGTAAAGAGGATTTCTATCCAGGCACAATGCGAGCTCTGTGGCTGGGCCTCTGCAGAGCTCACTGCTGCTCATGTCACATAAAGACCACCTTTATGCATAGAATAAGCCCCGCCCACGCAGGGCAGGTCACCTGCACAGGTCAGCTTGGACAACAATGACACAGATCGACATTTCTGTTCTGTTCACAGGGCAGACGCTGCCCTTTGTGTCGAGTCAGCGAGTCAGGCTGACGTCATGGACACGTTAAAGTTCATCGGTTCTAACCTGGCAGAGCGCCGTCATGTTCTGGTGTTTGGTTTTAGTCCCAGCGTCTCCTGCCTGATCTCGAGTTTCCACAGTAAATGTTCATCACGTGACGCCTTCCACACGTCGTCATATCGTCTGATAGGCTCTGGATGTAATGTTACACTGAACTGTGCGGCGTCCTCTCCACCCTCCTCGTCTCTTTCCAGTCGTCTGGTTCGTGGGTCGGCGGGGAGGAGGAGCCTCTGACCGGCTTCACCTGGCGAGGCGGCTGCGAGAGGGAGACCACGGGCATCCTGGCCTGGAGCGAGGTGTTCGTGGTGGAGAAACCAGACGGCAGCAAGGTCAGTTTACAGGCATCTGTGTCCGGGCCGCACATCACCGAACAGAACCAGAACATTACAACTTCAGTAGGTGCTCAGCTGACGGCCCGCAGGTGTCGTGAACAGATCCGCTTCATTCGCATCAACTCAGCTGGTTGTTGTTGTTGCAGGTTGCAGTTCTACTAATTGACACACAGGGGGCGTTTGACAGCCAGTCCACCATCAAAGACTGCGCCACGCTGTTCGCCCTGAGCACCATGACCAGCTCTGTCCAGGTGTGTGTCGCTCTGTGTGTGTGTGTGTGTGTGTGTGTGTGTGTGTGTGTGTGTCGCTGTGTGTGTGTGTCGCTGTGTGTGTGTGTGTGTGTGTCGCGCTCTGTGTGTGTGTGTGTGTCGCGCTCTGTGTGTGTGTGTGTGTGTCGCGCTCTGTGTGTGTGTGTGTGTGTGTCGCTCTGTGTGTGTGTGTGTGTGTGTGTCGCTCTGTGTGTGTGTGTGTGTCGCTCTGTGTGTGTGTGTGTGTCGCTCTGTGTGTGTGTGTGTGTCGCTCTGTGTGTGTGTGTGTCGCTGTGTGTGTGTGTGTGTGTGTGTGTGTGTCGCTCTGTGTGTGTGTGTGTCGCTCTGTGTGTGCGTGTGTGTTGGTTCCAGTTGGTTACAGGTTCGTGTGTTTCAGGTCTACAACCTGTCCCAGAATGTTCAGGAAGACGACCTCCAGCACCTCCAGGTCAGTTATCAGTAATGCTAAGCTAAGCTAAGCTACATCATGGAAGCTGCATGCCTGTTAGCATGTTAGCATGCCACTGATGGTGTGTTCAGGAGCCCGTCGCTGCAGCAGGACAGCAGAGTTCTTCTGAGCAGCAGCTCTGTGTTTGACTGCTGCGCTGCTCTAACTCGATGTCTCCTCTCTTCAGCTCTTCACAGAGTACGGACGGCTGGCCATGGAGGAGGTCTACGAGAAACCCTTTCAGGTGTGAGCTTCAGAGCACGCTAATGTTCCCGTTAATGTTGAGTTTGATCCACAGAGGCTTCATTTAGTGCCACTCTGTCTCAGTCAACACGGTGACTTTATATTTACAACAAATCTGCAGCTGTAAAGTTTCAGTTCAGGTCATTTCCCCTTTAACGCCTGTGATCAGACGTTTCCTGGTTCAGTGCCTGAATGCTCTTTGTTCAGACGCTGATGTTCCTGATCAGAGACTGGAGTTATCCATACGAACATCCGTACGGTCTGGAGGGGGGGCAGAGCTTCCTGGAGAAACGGCTGCAGGTTGGTTTCAGCGCTCAGGTTGTGTGGATCGGTGACGGGCTGAAAGGTTCTGATGGTAATGAGCTGACGTCTGTGTTCAGGTGAAGCAGAACCAACATGAGGAGCTGCAGAACGTCAGGAAACACATCCACTCCTGCTTCTCCAACATCAGCTGCTTCCTGCTGCCTCACCCCGGCCTCAAGGTGGCCACCAACCCTCACTTTGACGGACGGCTCAGAGGTGCAGCGGGCGGGGCAACGGGCGGCGTGATGTTTTGAGGTGGCTCGGCTGTGCAGCGACACTGACCGTTTGTTGCTGTGTGTCTCAGATATCGATGATGAGTTTAAGAAGGAGCTGGTGAACCTCGTCCCCACGCTGCTGTCTCCTGAGAACCTGGTGGAAAAGGAGATCGGAGGAGTGAAGATCACCTGCAGAGACCTGCTGCAGTACTTCAAGGTGAGCGTTTATCTGCTCAGTCGGTTCCAGCCTGAACGTGTTCTCTGGTTTTTCCTGACGTCTCATCGACTCCACGTTTTGTTTTTCAGGCTTACATGAAGATCTACCAGGGAGAGGAGCTTCCTCACCCCAAGTCTATGCTGCAGGTCAGTTCAGCTCACTGCCAGACAGCGCCACCTGCTGCACACTTTACATCAGGACGTTTGTCTTTTTAAAGGGTGAACACGTAAACCGCACAGTGCAGCATTAAATCATATCAACACACCGTGTGAGGAGCGTTCCCTCCACGTTTGATGTGGATCTCCATGACTTCAGTCCAGTTATCTGCTGGAGGTGGCTCCATCCGTCATTCCCTGGAAATGGAATCGGTCTGAAGTCGGCACATCGTCCTGCAGCTCATCTTTAATCATTTAAGCTTCTGTCGCTGACAGACGGCATCATTTAACTGTCACTACATTTGCTGTGGGCCGCTGTGTCGAACGTTACGTGACTGAAAATGATAAAAGTTTAAATATCAAGAAGCTTCGTGCCACGTTTGATGTTTCTCGTCTGTTTCCTAGGCAACAGCTGAAGCGAATAACCTTGCAGCTGTAGCGGGAGCCAAAGACGTATACAACAAAAGCATGGAGCAGGTAACACATCACTTCCTGTTGTTGGGTGACCTGCAGCATGCAGAGTCTTAAATTCTTCAATCGATGCGCTCGTCATGTCTGCAGGTCTGCGGCGGGGACAAACCCTACATTTCCCCAGCAGAGTTGGAGCGCCGTCACGCGGAGTTGCGGCAGGCGTCGGTGCGTCACTTCCGCTCCGTTAAGAAGATGGGCGGCGAGGATTTCTGCCGGCGCTACCAGGAGCAGCTGGAGGCGGAGCTCGACGAGGCCTACGCCAACTTCAGCAAGCACAACGACGGCAAGAACATCTTCTACGCCGCGAGGACGCCCGCCACGCTGTTCGCCGTCATGTTCGTCATGTACGTGGTGTCGCTGGTCACCGGCTTCGTGGGCATCAACTCGGTGGCCACGCTGTGTAACCTGGTGATGGGCGTGACTCTGACGGCGCTCTGCATCTGGGCGTACGTCAAATACTCCGGAGAGTTCCGCGAGGTCGGAGGAATCATCGACCAGGTGGCTGAAACCCTCTGGGAGCAGGTGAGCAGACAGGTCAGCTGATTCCAGGTCAGCGGAGGTCAGACGTTACATTTCCTTCTTCTGTGGTGTCGATGACCTCATCGATAGTTTAGTGGCTGAAAGAGACATCCTGTTTATATTTTCAAAATAAGAGCCGGTGTTCACTCTTCTCTTCCTCTAACACTTCCTCTTCATTTCCTCTCAATGCTTCCAGAGGACTCCTCGAAAGGTGAGCGAGTCAAAGTTCTGATCATCTGGACAGATTCTTCAAAAAATCTGAGAGTAGTTTTCAGTGCGTCTGCATCTTTGTTGCTCTAAATATTCCTGGAAGGTTCAGTCTGATGTTATTTTACCCTCCAGGGCTCCATGATGATGATGATGATGATCTCAACCTCACCACTTCTTCTTCTTCTTCCTCCTCCAGGTTTTCTCCAAACTCTTCGAAGTGGCCCGGAGTCGAGTCCCGTTGGGAAACCTGATCCCGGCGCCGCGGCCCCGGCTCGCCTCAAACAACAACGTGAAGAAGAAAAACTAGCAGCACGCCACGCGGACCCCTCCCCCATCCCTCACCCTGGGCTCGGTTTGGAAGCGACGCTTTGACGTGTAAATCAAGTTCTTGTTGTCTGACTGTAGCGACGGCTCCTCGCCGCGCTGGCTGTAGGTTTAAGGACTCGCTGTAACCCGGACGAAGTGTGATGTATTTTGTTATTTGTCAGTGGGCGGGGCTAAGGTATTTATTGGTGGGAGGGGCCATTATTCTATCACAGAGTGTCAGCCCAGGTGTGCATTCACCTGCAGGATGACGACTCGTCGTTAATGATTCCCATTTATGTGAATGTATGAATGAAGAGCATGACCACAGACCCTCCTCCTCCTCTCATGGTTTCCCTCCTTCCTGTCGGCTCGTCAGGTTTGTTTTCTGTCGCTGGGCGGCGTCACAACCAAAGTTTACAGCTTTACTGGCCGAGGCGCAGCTGGGCGGACTGACTGCTGCAGCTCGGCTTCGGGGAAATCTGACACTGAATCACAGACGCGTTTCTGTCGACTCGATCCGTAAACTCTGACATGAAGTCACATTTCACCAAAAACTTGCTGCTGATGAATAGATCGTAAATGTTCAGAGCTTTTGACTGAATCCCACAGTCTTCATCACCACGTGACCCTGTGACTAAATCTACTGCAAACTGCTCGCGTAGCCGATGTGACGATTCAGAGCGTCTGTGTGACTGAATCTGTCATTTTAAGATGATTTCATGTTTTTAGATTTCAGACCGAGCTCACCTCGACGTGTTTAACTCTTTATCTGAATCCACCGCTTTGAAATGAGTCTGAGGATTTAAACGTGTCCAGACACTTTGTCCTGCAGACGTCTGCATGAGTTTGAGCACCACACGAGCTGATGATCTTTCCTTGATTATTCTGTCGTTGTTTTGATGATCATGACTTTCAGTATTGAAGCTGGAGTCCGACACTTTATCCTCCAGCTCTGTATTTAACGCACAAACACGAGATCGACCTCTAAAATTCAATTAAAGTTTATTTCCACGTAGCTCGTCGTCGGTCCTCTTGGTCTGACTGTCGGTGTTTCAGAGACCGAAGCTTTTTAATGTTTTCCTCCTGTAGATAATTAACTCGTGTCATTCCTCCTCCTCCTCCTCCTCCTCCTCCTCCTCCTCCTCCTCCTCCTCCTCAGTAAAACACTAAACATCGTACCACCAACATAAAACCAACTTTTAGTTTTAAAGCCAAAATCTGAATGAAAGTTTCACTGCGAACGTCGCCGTTTATTTTAATCATCATTCCATCCACGACATCATCACCACCGTGTGCTTTTTGTTTTTGTACAGTTTAGTTTTTTACAGCTTCATCCACACATAGGGCATGTGTATGAAATATATACATATATAAATATAAATTTTCTAGACCTTTTTGTAGCTGGAAGAACAACGGTTGGGTGGTAGACCAGATTCAGCTCACTGGATGTAAAGGAATGCTTTCGTGATTTGTGGATATGTCTAATAAATTCCTTTTTTATATAAATATATTTGTAAATTTAACCTGACATGAGCACTGCGATGATTCCACCCCCTGCTGGCAAAGAATGTTTGTTTATAATCTGGATCTTTTCTTTTTGTTCTGTTGCATTTTAAAGTTATTTTCGTTAATTTATTTTTCAGTACAATATTAAACCAAACTCCTTCAAACACACGCAGCGCTCTCCGTCTCTTTTAATCATGCAGAACTTTACAGACGTCACTTCAGGTTATTCAGTCCTGAGGTTCTGATCCAGAAGTTATCAGGTAACTCTAACACTCTAAAGTTCATGAATGTATTTGTGCATTGATTTCCAGCGACCTCTCTCCAAAGGACCTTTTACATTTAACATCAAGTTAAAGTTGAGTCCAAATCTTTTGTGTTTTCATTTATATTATTTAGTCAGCGTAAAAACACGACCCGTGTACGGAGAGTCTGACATTTCTGCCTTTCACTTGTGGCGTCCGTTATAGAGCCGCATTGACTAGAACGGTACGGCATGCATCACACGAGGTGGAGTTCAGCCCTTCATGTGCTGGCAGACTCACAGCTAGCACGTAATGCTCGTGTGTGGTATATAGTGATGTGGACCGCGAGGGTCAATGTGGGAGTCAGTGCAACATATGAAGTAGGTTTGTCAGCAGCCTGCCAGCTGGTCTATTTGTTCGTTTTATTGGGATATTTAAACTAAACGTGGGTCATCGGATCAAAGCAGAGAACTACATGTGGAGAAAAGTTGTTTTCTCTCTGAAATCAGTAAAAAGTCTTCAGTTATTTTTATAAAGTTATTTTCCAGCTGTGAGGTCAGATCCAACCTCAGTTCATGTTTGGACCAAGCAGCAGGACGACCTTGACTGATCGGCATGGAAACCAAATGTAGACACCAGATGGCTCGCACAGATTCTCAGCTGATGTTTGATTAAATGAAAAGTTGTCAGACAGATAACATCTGTTCATAGTAATAATCATATCGGAGGAACACGTGTTTGTCACCTAAAGCATGATGGGAACTGTTGTTCTGAAAAGTAACACTCACAATCTACTGCACATGCTCAGTGTGCAGCATGAGCAGGAAGTAAACCTGGAAGCTAGAAAAGCTTTTTGGTGAGTCAAATGATGTATGCAGTACTTATGCAGTACTTATGCAGTACATATGCAGTACTTATGCAGTACTTATGCAGTACATATGCAGTACATATGCAGTACTTATGCAGTACTTATGCAGTACGTATGCAGTACATATGCAGTACATATGCAGTACTTATGCAGTACATATGCAGTACATATGCAGTACTTATGCAGTACTTATGCAGTACATATGCAGTACATATGCAGTACTTATGCAGTACGTATGCAGTACATATGCAGTACTTATGCAGTACGTATGCAGTACGTATGCAGTACTTATGCAGTACATATGCAGTACATATGCAGTACTTATGCAGTACTTATGCAGTACATATGCAGTACTTATGCAGTACGTATGCAGTACGTATGCAGTACGTATGCAGTACGAATGCAGTACTTATGCAGTACTTATGCAGTACGTATGCAGTACGTATGCAGTACTTATGCAGTACTTATGCAGTACATATGCAGTACTTATGCAGTACTTATGCAGTACGTATGCAGTACTTATGCAGTACTTATGCAGTACATATGCAGTACTTATGCAGTACATATGCAGTACTTATGCAGTACATATGCAGTACTTATGCAGTACACGTTAAAGGGGGCGGTGCGGCCTGCAGGGGGCGGTGCGGCCTGCAGACACAAACAGACGGAAGTCCATGTTCATGTTTAAAACTACAAAATAAAAGACTTCCGGTTGATGTTGACCCTCTCTCAAAGCGCGCGCGTGTTCAGCGGCAGCAGCTGAGGATGCTGGGATATTTTTAGGATGACGAAGATGTGGATGACGAGGAGGAGGAGCTCTGACGTCATAGTTTTTTGTGCCGCTGTTTGACCTGATCCTCCACCGGAAGCTGCGGGAAAGGCTCGCTCTCCTGTCTCCTGGTCTTCCTCCTCCCTGTCTGTCTGTCTGTCTGTCTCTGCCTGTCTGTCTCTCTTTGTCTCCATGCGGGTCTGTCTCCCGCACCAACCTTAAACGCTGGGCCTTCCTGTAGCCGCCGCCCCGGCCTCCCTGTCCCTCCGGCCGGCGGAGCCTCCCAGCTGAGCCCGCTGAGGTGGCCCGGTTCCCGGGGAGAGATGCTGTAGAGCGGCCGGCGGAGGAGATGCTTCTTCCGGACTGACGAAGCAGAAAGTAGCGGTGGAAAAGCAGGAAGATGTCCGGCAGGATGCCTCTGACCCCGGTGAGCGAGAGAGAGTCCGAACAGGTGAGTCTGCTTCGATTATTGATCATCAGCTGATTATTGTTAAGTTATTTAAATGTTCTGGAGCCAGTTTGTGAGTTTTATTCATGTTTTTGTGGCTGGTGAAGTTTCTCGTTGATTGTGGATCAGTGCCTTGCTCAGAGGTTCCTCGGCTTCACTGTCACTCATGTTAAAGGGGCTGTAAGGGGAGGCCCTTTAACAGCACACAGACCACAGGTTTCACCACGTTTAGCACTCTTCCCTTTAAAAACTACACTACCCACAATGCAGCTCTTCTTCTGACAGTTAGGGGTATGCTAACAGCTAATGTAGCCTCCAATGTTTTGACCCAAACCATCTTTTCACAACGCTAACCTAACAACAACGTAACCACAACGTTGTCACAACGTAAAATATCTTTATTCAACATTTATTTTAACAACAAGTTAAATTCAACAAGTAGCGTGTCATTATCAGGCTAACGTTAGCTAGATCAGATTACATGTGGCTAACGTTAGCTAGATCAGATTACATGTGGCTAACATTAGCTATATGTAGCTAACAGTTGTTGACAGAAACATGCTCAGTCATGCAGAGTGTGCTCGTTTTGTACTTCCTGTGCAGCTTCAGGTTGTATCTTCGAGGTCAGGTAGCCGGAAGCTAACAGCTGCTGCATTTTGTGACAGAAATGGAAGAAGAAAGTGATCGGACGTTCACCGAGCATGTTGTCAAGTTTGAACAAATGCTGCAGCCTCCTTATTGTCACGCTAATACAGTGCTAGCAGCAGGTTCTGAGCGCTGTGCTGATAAGAAGATGTCACAGAGACTACGTCCAGGTTTTAGACAGTCTGCGGGGACGTCACAGAGACTACGTCCAGGTTTTAGACAGTCTGCGGGGACGTCACAGAGACTACGTCAAGGTTTTAGACAGTCTGCGGGGACGTCACAGAGACTACGTCAAGGTTTTAGACAGTCTGCGGGGACGTCACAGAGACTACGTCCAGGTTTTAGACAGTCTGTGGGACGTCACAGAGACTACGTCCAGGTTTTAGACAGTCTGCGGGGACGTCACGGAGACTACGTCCAGGTTTTAGACAGTCTGCGGGGACGTCACAGAGACTACGTCCAGGTTTTAGACAGTCTGTAGGACGTCACAGAGACTACGTCCAGGTTTTAGACAGTCTGCGGGGACGTCACAGAGACTACGTCCAGGTTTTAGACAGTCTGCAGGGACGTCACGGAGACTACGTCCAGGTTTTAGACAGTCTGCGGGGACGTCACGGAGACTACGTCCAGGTTTTAGACAGTCTGCGGGAACGTCACAGAGACTACGTCCAGGTTTTAGACAGTCTGCGGGGACGTCACAGAGACTACGTCCAGGTTTTAGACAGTCTGTAGGACGTCACAGAGACTACGTCCAGGTTTTAGACAGTCTGCGGGAACGTCACAGAGACTACGTCCAGGTTTTAGACAGTCTGCGGGGACGTCACAGAGACTACGTCCAGGTTTTAGACAGTCTGCGGGGACGTCACAGAGACTACGTCCAGGTTTTAGACAGTCTGCGGGGACGTCACAGAGACTACGTCCAGGTTTTAGACAGTCTGCGGGGACGTCACAGAGACTACGTCCAGGTTTTAGACAGTCTGCGGGGATGTCACAGAGACTACGTCCAGGTTTTAGACAGTCTGCGGGGACGTCACAGAGACTACGTCCAGGTTTTAGACAGTCTGTGGGACGTCACAGATGATTCAATCAGCTAATCTGATATTAATTTTCCATTTGGAGGTTTTGAATCATAAAATGAGACAGATCACAGATCAGTCATTCAGTGTCTTTCAGTCTTTCAGTCTTACAGTCTTTCAGTCTCTCAGTCTTACAGTCTTTCAGTCTTTGGCTCCTGCTGTCTGTTTACTATTGATTTTTCCCAGAATACACTGCAGCATGTGATATCAGAAGCACAGTGATGTCTTCTAGAAGTCACATTTAAAATCCTGAAGAAGACTCCTCTCCTCCCCTCCCCTCCCCTCCAGTGTGACCTTTGACCCCGTGTGGGCTGACTGAGATTCTCCTCCGTGATGAATCACTGTGAAATCAGCTGCTGGAGTCTTTCTCTGTCACCATGGCGACACATTGGCTCACTATGGGATTCCCCCAGTGGGAGTGGAACCCCCACCCTCCCTGAAGAGTCCTAACCACACCCTGACCTCTGACCTCTGGCCCCCTAACAAAGACAGGTTATTTCAGTCAGTCGGTTGTGCAGTCAGGAGGTTTGCATTGGAGGAGCGTGATGGAGGAGGAGGTCCAGTCAGTGGAGGTTCTGGAGGACGGGGATGATGTGGAGTTTTTGAGCGTCACACAAGCGTCACGCTCCGCCCCTGCGGGCTCCACCCCTGTAGTTCCTGTTTTAACGAGGAGGAAGTGATGTCACTCAGTTCTTGAAAACAGACACACACACCCTCAGTGTTTGGGTCAGATCCCAGAGTAGAACCACGGGTACACTGGTAGCTGCAGCTGCCTTTGAGCAAGGCATTAAGCCCTAACAGCTCCCAGAGTGCACATCACTCCATCACATCAGCAAACCGATGAGCTCCAGCTGGAGTCTGTGTCCTGAAGGCCCGCTGAGCGAGCCGTTGACCCGCTGTTGTTGAGTCGGTGTTGGGTGTCAGCGCGGTGCGGTGTGATGTCACGGTGTAACAGTAGAGCTGTTTGTCTCCTCCGGCTGCTTCAGACGCTGTCAGACGGGTTTCTACCAGCTCCGGTTCCTCCACCAGCCGCCGGGCCCACAGCAGCAGACGGTACAGCTCGCTGTGCTGTCGTATCAGAGTAACACTGACCACGTGACCTGCTGTCTGTCTGTGGACACACACGCACATCTTCACATTTCACCAATCACAACCGACTCAGACGGACTCGCCGCTGCAGAGCGCCCTGGTTGTGTTGGTGTGGTTGTGTTTGCTCACACTGCAGCAGTGCTGCTGGGATTGGAACCGTCGCACCGCTGAAGTCTTTCCTGTTTACAGATCTTAGCGGTCGTTTCCTGT